>JAKKIK010000562.1:0-28133 GCA_024500135.1 Heterodera carotae | reverse complement strand
GAGACGAAATAGATCACTACAAAAGTCTCAATCTCATGGAGGTTCTTCAGCTTTTCACTACAGTTAATTTAGACTTGAAAGTATTGTTTGAGAAAATTTAAATTAGGTAATAATTGGGAATGAAAAGCATAATTGAATTTCAAAGAACCCTTAGAAAAATGTTAACTATTTAAAACTAAATATCTCTCGTAGTTTTTTTTTTTGTTATATGTTCAAATACATATAATTGGTAGAATGACGAATATAAAAAATTCATATATAAAAACTAATATTTCAAATATTCAAAAATGTATTGTAAAAATAGATCAATAACTAAATAAATAGTAATATTCGTATAAATTAAATAATTTAATAAATGCATAATAATTAATTAAATTTATAATATAAGATTTAAATATCTATGTATACCTGAAAGATAAATAGGTAAACAATTAAAAAAAGATAAATAAATTTAACAAATATGTAGGTAGGTATGAAAAACAATGATATGCACCCACCAAATTAACAAAAAAAATCACCTTTTAATTAAATAGTCTCTCCGATAAATAATTAATACTCCAAATAGCTTTTTAATGTTTATTTGGATCAAAAATTTGGTTTTTATTTTTTTTACTTTTTATTTTATAACACTTTTGTTGGTATTTAGCGACCATCTTGCTCTCTTTATACGTAGATTTTATTTTTTAAGTTCTTTCCAAAATATATTATACTTCAATTTGTTTCATTATTTTAATAATAGCATTAATTTTCTTATTTGATACCAAACTAAAAAGCTTTGTTTATCTTTGTTAATAAAAATTTATTTTTTGAGTGTTGGAAGTTTATTTTGATAAAATTTAATAACACGGTTAAGTTGGCAATTATAAATTTTCTTTTAAACTGAAATATAAGATAAGAACGCTTTACAATTGTCTTGCTTTGTTGTGCCGAGGCAATATTTAGCAATTTTATTTTTATACATAACAAATTAAAAGTGTAAGTTTAAGTTTCTCACTAAATTTAACCCACCAATGGGATAATCCACGCAAAATCCATCCATGCATTGATTTATGTTCAAATATGGTTTGGTTTTGCAATTTAGACCAGCAGTTCAGAATAAAATTTTATTGCCTTGTAATGCTTGGTATAAAGCTTAAAATTTTCTTTTATATTAACAATAATAAGTTTTATTTAATAAATCTTTGTTGTTATTGGGATTTTGCTTCGTATTAAGATAATTATTTAGATATTTTTTGCGAAAAAACAGTATAAAATAAAAATAATATTTTGTCAAGGCATATAATTCAATGGAAGTGCTAGCACAAAAATTTGTACGTAGCCTATTAACGAATTGAAGAACATGTATAATTCATTCACTATATCATTTTTCTACTAATATTCGACTTTTCGTCGGGTGGAATTTGCTTAAAATAATTTTACATAAAGACATAAAAGTAGACGAGCCAAATGACATTAAACGTCGTCTTGAAATAATTAGAGAAAGGGTGAATTGTAAATCAATGTAAATTAAGTTAAATAGTTAATTATTAATGAATAAAAAAACTTAACGAAAACAACAATACATTATGTCTATCGATTGAGTGAATTTGAAGGATTCGGATAAAGAAATTTGCGCTGTACAGGACCGATGTCAACAAGATGTGATATTAAATTATTGAATCTCTGCGACGCACAAATTAAAGCAATGTAATTTATAAATTATTTTAATAAAACCACTTTTTTAGTTTAAAAAACAACAAAATAGACAAATTAATAAATTTTGCTTTGGCAATCGAGGGATAATCAGAAACCATCTTATCAAAAGAGCAGAGTATTAGAAATATTGCACTAATCCTCGAGTTAACATGGAAAACCAAAATAAATAACTATAAAAAATTAAAATAATATTATTTACAACAATTTAGTAAAAATTGTTAGTAAAAATCGCACTTATTACAATAAAACAGAAACTAAAGAAAAATACTAACCAATAAAAATATTTTCTCTACTAAGTGTTTGTGAACAAAATTGAAAATCTAAAAAGAAATTATTATCATTACTAAAAATTATAAAGTGCATATAAATTTGTAAGATAATCATTATAATAAAGAATTTTGAGACAAATCACTAGGGCTGTCAAAAAAAGGCATATGCCTTTTTTTTGCACATTAGTTTCGATCTATTAAGCATAAATAAAACCTTTTCCACTTGGTTTGAAGCTTCTACGTTGAGTTTTATTATGCCTGTTTTTGCCTTTTTTGCGATTTTCGTGCCTTAATGCCTATCCATGCCTTTTTTGACATTTGATGCCTATTTTCATGCCTTTTTTGGCATTTTTGGTGATTTTTGTCTTAAATTTAGTTGAAAATTAGCAAAATGCACCCCTAAAGATCGACTTTTGGGTTTTTTAAAAAAGCACCCATTAAAAACCGATTTTTCTGCCAGGAAATTCACAAAGTACACCAGCAAAAATTGATTTTTTGCTATCAAAGTTCAAAAAAATGTGCCCCTAAATTGTTAAAAATTAAAACTCCTTTTGATTTCCAAGAATTTTTGTTGTCTTAAAAAATTTTGGCTTTAAAAAGTCTCGAACAAAGTCGTATTTAAAAAATTTTAATGCCTATTTTGGTGCCTTTTTGGACATTTGGTGCCTTTTTTCGTGCCTTTTTTGAGTTTTTTGATGCCTTTTAAGGCGCCTTTTTCGCCTCTTTTTGTGCCTTTTTTTGACAGCCCTAATAATTAATTAGCGGTTAATCTCTGTATGTTGGCTGAATATGCCCAACTTCTCTTCCGACTAATTTCATTCGATTTTGAGTTTAAATTCTATTACAAATTGTTTGATAGCTTATAATCGTATTATTTAAAACTCACAAAGTCACAATGTTTTTATAACTTTTTTCATAAAACTATAAAATTAATATTTTCAGAATTTTGCTTTTTTAACTTAATTTTTTATCTCTGAGAAATGATAAAATAATTTATACTTCTGATAACTTTTAAGAGAAGGTTTTAGAATATAACAGTCTCATAATTAATTTTTTTATATTGACGTATTTAAATAATTTTCAAATTTGCAATTTTGTTATCTTGAATAAAATTTGTTTATTTTAATTATCAAGCATGTACAATTATTACCTTTAATTAATAGAATTGTCTTTGAGTTAATCGTACTTTATTAAACGAAGCATTGCTATTGAATTCCTCGAGTTGCATAAGAACTTCTTTATTGAATTATTGTTTCTATTTTATGGCTTTATAAAATAAGTCTTGAATTTTAAATAGTTGTTGACATATTATAACTTATAGGCATTAAAGTATGGTTTTTATTTTGAGATTTAATTTAAGAATAGTGGTTTCCATGTTAAAAATTTTATTTTATTTTTTTTTTATGTTTATAATAATTCGTTTATCATTTTGACTCCTTTTTTACTAAAAAAAAACAACAGTTTTAGGCGAAACTGTCTAAGTTTATGACAATTTATAAAGCCTGATTTTGATTATTTCAACAACATTGTTTAGTTATTTTATTGCTTTATTTCTTCTTTCAATTTTTAAATTATTTTGTTTATTGGTGTCATGATTTACCAAATTTCAAATATCATTTAATAAAAGTTTTAATAACTTTTATTTGCAAGTCCTAAGTCTTGATAGCGAAATTTATATTAACACTTCGATATTTATTTACAATGCTCAGGATACGTTTTAACTTCAATAGTTGTCTCATTGTGACCATCATTTTGCTTATTCATAGTGAAAACTATTTTTTGGACATTAAATTTGTGTTATTACATCTTCAATATTTTACTTTAGTTGACATATGATTACAACCGATTAATAGTCGGATTAGTTAAATTTAATATTTTTTTTCTTCTTACTGTGTCATGAGTACAACCGAATTATTAACTTTATTTTTTCCCACTCTGAAATACATTTTGGCAGGGGCATGTTTCAAACATATCGTCATATTTCATCTTATATATTATGTCAAAATTTTTTTTATTGCTCTTTAATACAATGAAAATTTCATTTTTATGGAAATTTTTTACGTGACTTTTTAATTTTCTATTCCTTTATATTAGTTAAATATTTTAAACATATTTGTGATTACATTTTTACATTATAAAAATTTTATTATTGTTTGTTTATATTTATATATATCTTAGTTCACCCTTTCATATAATTAAATTTACTTATTTTGTTCACAAATAAACAATGGCAAATAGTTTATCGAATAAGAACCATAGATTTATTCACTCAATTTCTCAACAAATTAATACATCGTTGAATTAAAATAGCTCAGTATTCCTTGCTGTATGTGACCGGAAATGGTGATTTAGTCGCAATTTTAATTGAAGATGTTTGTTGTAGTTAAAAGCGGGTTTAGCTTATTTTACAGTGTAAACATTTTAGCAAGGAAATTTATGCCAAGAATTCGGCCTAAGTAACCACTTGCCTTGAAAACAATTTGTTTAATCTTAAATTTTATCTTTGATTTTGTTTTGTCAATTTAATGGTTATTTCTTAACTTTATCTAATCTAATAAGGTTTATTGTTTTAAATTGTATTCAGTCCGCATACGATCCGTTGCAATCTCTTAACAATTTATTTAATCCTTTGACTCGGATTAGTATTTCTTTTATTTTATAATTAATAGTTGGGCTGGGTACCGCTTTATTGTATAGTAGATTTTTTTTTAATCTCATAATTAATGTTTTTAATTCACATGTTTTTCTTAATTAATTTATTGTTTTTTATTATAGATTTATCGCTTCAATTTTTATATGTGAAAGTTATTCATTTTATTTTTATAAATATTTGTATTCTTGTACTTTTCTGCGCTATTTTAATCTTTAATCGATTTGCAACAATAATAGTTCGAGAATAAATTTCTTTACCCATCTTCAGGCTTTTTGTTTTGATTCACTAATCATTTTGTTTTGTCACAATTTTGGCTTCGAGTGTCTGGGGTATGGACTTAAAGCAGCTATATATTTACAAAGAGGATTTTAATTTCGTAGTTTTTAAATTAATTACTTTCTTATTTAAATAGCTAATAGTCTGAGTATTTATTAAACTAATTTCACTTTCAATAAATAGAAGTTAGTTTCTAAGCTTTTGCATTATTATTTATTAACAAAAAAACCATCAAAAATCGGCCGTCGTTAAAACATAAATTCCCTTTCAATAAAATTGAACATATTACAATACCTAATTAGTAATTAGTTAAAAAATATGAAACGATATCGCCTATTTTTATTCTTTTTTTGATTTCGTTTGGTAAAGTTTTGATTTTTTTATTAATAAGAATTTGTTATTGCGAAACATATTTATTGATTATAGGAAGAATCTATTGATATTCGTTTTACAATAATTACGGTACAATATTAAATCTGCAAATATAAATTTCTTTATTTAGCATCCTTAATTTACCAATATTACTTGTAGTTCATTTAATAAACAACAATCATATTAAAGGCTATAAAAGTTTGTTATAATAGTTTTTACTTTAACCGATAAACTAATATTTTGTTCACTTTTATTATTGGTGACCAGCCACAGATCCTTTTCTGAATAAAATTATATTCAAATTAATAAATAAATAATCATGCCTAATATGCTTGGCTCCATGCATATTCTTCGTCTGCTTTGTACCTCCTCATGTTTGCTTTTTCGTCACGAAGGTCATTATGTAGAAAATTAAAATTTAATGAAAATAATTTTATTTGTTCTTATTTTTAAAAAATTATTCTAATTATTTCATTTGTTTGGTTGTGTGGGTAAATTTAATTGCTTATGTTCAGGTTGACTACATAATTTTAATTTTATATTTAATTATATTTTTATCTTCTAATTCTTTTATTCCGACTCTTCATTTTAATCAAATAGCTGTTAGTTATCTTTTTAATTTTTCATCTGGCTCATTTTTTCGTTTTTTTAATTTAATATTTGTTTTTTTATTTCCAAGTGATAACTTTTTGCGCAAACACATACTTTATGTACTTGATGCGATCGGGTCACACTGCGTGGGGTTCTACCGTTGACGTATCGCTTTAAATTTATATTTGCTTCTCATAAGCAATGTTTCTAGCTACACAACATAATTTGGATTTCTAATTTATATCATTTAAACTCTATATTAAAAATAAATAAATTCATTAACATTTCGTACTCTTTATTTTAATTATTATTATTAACAATATTTCATGTTTTTTGTACCTTTTATACTGTTTATGATATTGTATATTTCCAATATTAATCAATATTTAGGTTTATTAGGTCAATTCACATAATTTATAGAATTATACTACAAACTATAATTAAATTTAGAATTTTAAATTTATTTATGTTATGTTATTATCATTGCCATGCATAGAAAAATTTTGAAAATATATTTTTATATATATCAAATTAGGTAAATAAAACAATTAGAATTTATCAAAGAATTAATTTTTAATCTTTGTTTATATAAAGCAGGCATTGCTAAAAAAGTCATGGCTCCCTCTGTCACGTTTTCTTCTCGAGTGCCTGAGTTTATTTAATTAAGAACGGAATTTTACTTGTTAATTTGGGCAGCAAAAATAATTATTTTTTAATTGTAATAATAATAATATTTTGGTCATTATTCGAATAGTTCGTTCAATTTTTTATTATTTTATTTATAAATTTTATATTTAGAATCAAAATTTTAAATTATCATTTTTCTTGTGCCGATTTTTTCGAAGAGTGCCTCCCTGAATAAGTTAAATTTTCTTATTTAATTTTTAATATAATTTGTTTTATAAATTAAGAGCAAATTTCAATTAAAATTATTTTTAGTGACTATTTATATTGTAATGATTAAATTTTTTAACAATTTCGTTTTTGGTTTAATATGATTCTGGTCATATAATGCACAACATGATCAGGCGCCTTATTCATGTCGAAAGACATTTTACATTTAACTTTTAAATTTAGCTCAATAAGAAGTATATTTTTTTTTAAAATTAATATTTGGCATAGAATCAATCATTTTTAAGGATTATCAAAACCAATTTTATTCGTAGGTCATTTTGTGGCACAAATAAACTAATATAAATAATATTTCTTATTGTTTTAGCAATTCTAATATGGTTAAATCTCCTTATAAAAATTTTATAGATTTTTTATCTAGTTGAGTTTTTGTCTGAATACGGTTCACCAGAGCCAAAACGCATTCGGCACATTTTCCTGGAAAAGTTTTAGAGAAACGACGCTTTACTTTCAATTTTTAATGTCATGTTTTATTCTTTACTTTGGATGTTGCCTTCATTTAATTAGTTAAATCGCTATATTTTGTAACGCCATAGGAAATTAAATAAATTTAATTTTAGGAATATTTTTCAAATGCGCATTTTTTTCGTAATATAAAGTCCATATTTTTTTTTTTGCTAATCCTTGTTTCACATAGAAATTTTGGTCAATTTTCTTTTTTAACATAATTCAATCTCCTCCTTATTTTTAATCTATCTGAACAATTTCACGTCGTATAATATTACCTTCTTTTAATATTTAATCTTATATTTTATAGGAATTCTTTTTGTACTAATCCTTGTCTTATTCATGTTTGCGTGAAGAGCTAGCTATTGCTGCATTGGCGACCATTCTAAATGATTAAGCAGTATTTAATTTTTAAAACTTTTTATCTTTTTATTTAAAAAGTAATATTGTTTTATAAAGTTATTCCCATTATAGAATAATAAATATATTGTAACTTCAGATGTTGGACACTCAAAATTTATTATAATATTATTCCCATTATAGAATTATAAATATATTGTAACTTTAGATGTTGGACACTCAAAATTTATTATAATAATCTTTTTTTATAATTGAAATCTCAACTTGTACTTTTATATTTTATATTCTGATAGAATTACTGTCGTCGCAGCGTGAAATTTGGCCTACAAATATAGCATCTTTATTTTATTTATTTAGAATTGTATCTTTTTCACGACGCGATGCTCCAATCGTGTAACACAATCACGTGGTTGACAAGTTTTTTTTTTTTTTTAATGTTTATACAATTTAGAATTTGTGCTGTAGTTTTAATATTTATACTTTACAAAACAATTGTGTTTATTGTGGTGCCTTCTCTTTTATTTTATTCTTAATTAGTGATTGTGTTCGCCATCTTAGATTATTTTATTGAATCAAACTTTAATTTTCAACAGCATTAGGCAAAATACTTGTTCAAGTATCAAAATTATTTTTCATAATTTACGATTTTATTCCAAACCAAATAATTTAACGTATATAATCACGAAGGTGATCTTGCAGCTTATTTTCTCTGCATATTGAATTTTATTACTCTCTTATTAGAATTGCGACTCTTCGCTGGTGCCAACACCTTCTTGCCGTTCATTTCAACCGAGAATTGGCAATTTTTTTCTAATTTTGCCTAATTATTTTTTACGACGAATTATTTATTTTATTTTGATCTTCACATTATGATTTTTAACAAGGTAAGTATATGATTTGTAAAATTACAAGTTGCATTTATATGAAAAATAATAAATATTTTTGGCATTAATATTTTCAATCGTCTTAAAATTAAGATTACTTACTATGTTTATTACTTTCTTTATTAATGTGCTTATTTTTGGTTGTTATTAATACCTTTGCATTCTTTAATTTTTGTGCCTTTGGCAGTATGTTTAAACCTTTATACTCTTAAACCGACTAACCCACCTGGATCCTGAATTAATTTTTACCAAGACAATACGTTCAAAAAGAAAACCGTTGCTTTTATAAAATAAAAGAAGAAAGGCAAAAAGCATACAAAATTTTTTCATTAGGGTGATAAATGAATGGAATTAATTACCTAAAGTGGCAATGGAAATTAATGCATTAAAGAATTTAAAGGCTTTTTAAGAAACCAAACCTCAATGGCCTAGGGCTGACCAATTATTGACATTTCAATTCAATTTCGTTGATCTTCATTTTATTTTTGTACTCTTCATTTTATGACGGTGTATTTATATTGATGTTTATATATTGACTCTAATTCACCACAATAAGTGTACAAATGTATTTTTACAAGACATATTTTAAAGCTCAAGTGTGAGTTATCTTTTAAATAAACATTTTTAATTTTATTAGTGTAAATGTTGATAAATACAACATTACAAAATGATATGTTTTATAGGTGTTTATACGATTTTATAAGATATAAAACTTCTTCTTAAACACATAGTAATTTGTCGACAATTTTGCTTTTTGTTTTTTTAATTTTTAAAACAAATTTTTGCTTTAAATTGTTCGAAAATTTGCATAGAATTATTCAATATACGAAAAAAAATATAATATTTAAAAAACTTTTGATACTTTTCTAATTTTCTTTTCGTAAATCAAATATTGTACTTCTCTCGGTGCCCGTGTATCGAAATTATCTAAAACGGTTCATGGACTTTCATATATATTTAGTCCGCTCTTAAAAAAAGTCACAAACAAGCGGGAAAAAACACACGCAAATTTTTTTCTTACTTTTTAGAATTGGCATAATCTTTTTTTAATTTAATTTACAAAATTATTATTTATATAATTACAAAATTTATTTTTTTTTGAGTATAGGTCATACTCTATTTTTCTGACATTTTTTCTTAACAATTTATTTTTTAAAATTTCAAAATGGGGTTTAAAGATAAAAGCGTGATACCAGTAACGACAGAAAGAAAAAGCACTTTTGTCAGAAAAACTTCAAACATTTTGAAAGTAATTGGTAGCGATTATTTTAAGTTTGCTTATTTTTTAGTTTATGACCCATTTTTAAATCTTTTTAAGTGTATTTTTATACCCACAATAAGTGTTATTAAATATATTTGTTACACGAACTTTTATTTTTTGTTTTATTTTTGTTTTATTTTACTAATAAATTACTTAGAAATATTACGCCAGTCATTTTTTGACTTTTTTAAATTGGTTAATTTTTCTTGCACATATGTTTTTCTTTCCACGAATTTACAAATTTATAAAGTAAAATATGTTATAAAAATTTAAATTTTTTCAAAGAACTACTAACTATTTTTGTTTATTTATTTTTTGAATATATTTCGAAGGTTTTAAAACTTGCTGTTTACCATAGAAATGATAATTCAGTTACCAAGAAAAAAAAAATTAAATTGTTGCGATGTGCACTATCTTCGCAGATGGAAGGTTCTGATTCAGGTTTAGCATGGCTGTTAATTCTTGAAAGTAAATAATGTTGGCCCTAGTTGGTTGCAGTAACAAACTTTTATTTTGTATATTGGCTTCAATTGCTTAGTAATTGCTATAGCCTCATTTATGACTCGTCTTAATTTTATGGTTTTCGTCCTTGTCGTAAATTTCGCTTTTATAATATGTTATAATTTAACTGCTAGACAATATTTACTTAATTAGACCAAATACAAATTTTTATCTTTTTTATACCAGACAAAACGGAAAGTAGTTTGAGCCTAACTTTTTTCACTTTTCATACCGCACTTCGTTTTAATTATTAATAATCTGAATGTTTTTTTGCGATTCATAACACTAAATAAGATTCATTAAAATTTTAAATACTTTTGTTACTTTAATTTTACTAGAGAGGAAAATAAATCAATTTACATTTCTTTATTTCTATATTCATTCTTTTTTTGCTAATAACGCGTATAATTTTTTTATATTATCAAAAAATGGCATTTAAAATACAAGCTTTTGTAAGTTGGCTCAAATTTGCGTTAAATTTAATGATATTTTTTAAAATTTTCCAGTCCGTTGCAAAAGCACTGTAAGCTCATTAAGTCTTTAGGTACTTCTATTCGAAAAAAAAATAATAAGCTCTCCAGGCTCTTTGTATTTTTGCCAAAGTATGTTTTTGGACTTTTTTCAAATTTAAACCATCAAGTATTTATTGCTTAAGTTAAAGGTTATTTCTTATTAGAACATTAGAATTAATTATTTAATTATAGAAAATTAATATTTAACAAAAAAATTTTTTTTTTTTAAATTTAACTATCATATTTATTTTTGAATTTTAATTAATTAGACTTTCCATGAAGAGTCTCTGGCGGCTTGCTCACGTGTACGAAAAAATAATTGTTAAATTGGATAATGACGGTGGTAACTTTTTGAAGTTTTTAACAATTTTTTATTAATGATGTACACTATGTTCGGGAAATAACGATTTATAGTTTTTAGCTGTCTTTTTTTATAGAATTTTTTCAAGTGAATAAATTTGTCTCTTCGATTTTATTTTATTCTGGTTAGTGCATGAACGATTGTGTTCGTAAAAAACAAGCATTTGATTTTGATTGGGAAATTACACAAATTATTGGACATCAGGCTTCTTGCAATTTTTAATTTGTGACTTGCAAGTTAAATGGAGCGTGTTTGAATTACTCTTAAAGAATTTTCACTAATTTATAATTTCCGCGTCTGTGCTTGTCATAAATAATTTTTAGAATTATAATTAATTTTGACAATACTTGTATTAAACTTTATTGGGAAAATTATGCTCTTAATAAATCATCATCAATTGCATCAAAATCTTGATTTGTTTTAATTCTAGCCATGCGTTTTGGTCGTTTAATTGCTAGTTGTGCGCGTTGGTATTTGTCCGAATATCAACTGTGTTTATTTTTGATAACATATTTATTTAAAATGCTTTTTTTTCTTAATTTGAGAAAAGTAGTTTCCTAGTTCATTGAATCGCGGACTTAAGCTTTTAACGCTGTGTTAAATGAAACCAAACTGATTTTTTAAATTTTTTGCCTTTAAGCATTTTTAAGAGTTTTTCTTATTCATCACATTATTTTTTTTGTCGCGACCCGTCATCTTTAATAATTGTTTTAAAAAAAGCATTTTAAACTATATTATGGACTCTTCTCCTCAAAGCTTATTACTTCGTAGAATTGCAATTGGGTTACAAATGGCATTTCAACGCATTAAAATGTTCAAAACTTTTCGTGGTTATTGAATTTTTACATTTCGATTTTTTTTAATGTTATTACATTATTATCGTTTTGGGTTTATTCTAAATATTTGATTGGGCTTTTTCTTCATGCTGAAGACCTCTTTTTCTGATTTTGGCTCTTTGGAGTCATATAGTGCTTATCCATGGATGGCTGGTTCTGTTCATTATTATAATAATTTTATAAACTAGCATATTTTTCAGATTAGATTACATTTATGTTGTTTTTTTTTAGATTAAAAGTTGTTTTTTTTACTTAATTTTCAATTATTTTTGTTAATTTAATTATAATTTTTTTCGATATCTTGTATACTCTTTAAATCCTGCCTTTTATCAAAGTTTAATTAATTTTTTCAACCCTTCAAAATATTTGTCAATTAGCTTTTCATATATATATTTTTATTATTATATTTTAATAATAAAGCCCGAGCTATGTCAGCTTCCTGGTAAATGATTGTTAAGCAATTTTTTTTTTATTTTGTAATATCTTTTTAAATGAGACCAAAATTTTTTAAATATCATAATAGTTTTGTTTGTTTTTCTGATTTAATTTTTGAGTATTTATTAATCTTATTCTAACTTTCATCTTAATAGAGGTTAGTTTTTTAACTTTTGCATTCTTATTAACAGAAAATATCGGTATTTGTTTTTTTCTTAAAATATTTATAGGTTGAAAAAAGTCTCTTTAATAAGCATATTTATTGGCGTTTTTTTATAACAAATTTATTATTCATTTAATTCGAATTTCTATTATTTAAAGCGCGTTTGCTTCAATTTTACCTTTAAACTTTAATTAATTGCATGAATAAACTTTCATAAAAATATTTTGAGTTAATTTTTTTGAATTCTTTTTTAAATCAGTTGGTTTGCCAGTTTCAATTAACCTAGATTACTTTATATCTAAATGCTTATATTATTAAGGTTTATTAGCTTAAATAAAGTCGTCAACAAAATACATCTTTTATGTTATTATAATTTACTTTATACATTTATTGTGTTTTAAATTATATTTTCTTAAATAATTTCCATTTTTTATTTCAAAATTAAAAGATTTTTTTGTGATTCTGATATTATTTTACCTTTTATTTTAAATGTATTTTTAATCATTTTAAAAGATCATTAATTGAGGTTATTTTTGTAATCAAATAGAATGGAAAATATTTTTATTCTGAACGAATTTTAATTTTTCAATGGATGTAAATGTTGACCTTGCTCGAAATAGAGATCATCCATTTTGCTGACCATTTTAATAAATAAATAGTTGTTTAATCTCTGAATATAAAGTATTTAATTATGCAATTATATTAATATGTGTTCTGTTTAGTCGACATTAAAAATTATTTGCGTTATATTGATGCTTTTAGCAAATATTTTGCTTATATAGCAAATTTATTAGATTTTGGAGGTTTTTAACAATATATCTAATTTTACATGTTTTCAATATTTTTCATTTGTTCATTAACTTCTTTTTATTTTGTATCATTTCCAAATAATTGAATCTTCATGACCATACTAACGTATTCTTAATTTTTGTAAGATTTGTACCACTAAATATTTCTTTCTTCTCAGAGCTTTGTTCTTATTCGATAAAATAAGTTATGTTTTAATGTTTAAATAATTACGAATATTTTGCGCTTTGACAACTTTTCACGGTGCTATAAAATAATTTAATAATTCATCTCCTGATTATACAATTATAAACATGGTCTCAAGAAGACTCAATATTTATCAGTTGCTTTGATTGGCCAGTATTTTTTCTTATTAAGTATTTATTTCTCAATTTTAAGCTTTAAACAAAAGGATTTAAGAATTTTTCTCTTTAGCTTATATCAATTTTCTTTTAGTGTGCGTATAATTTTATTATACGCATTATCTGCGAGACACTTTATTAAATTTATTAATTATTATTTTTACAATAAATATTCTAATTTTATTCTTCTTTTGCTAAAGCATTTAGTCGCTTTGGTAGTTGGGTTGTGTTGTGTGTATTGTTTATTTTTTAAGCGTAGAATTGTGTAATGTGTAATAGGTTATCAGTGACTTCGGCGTTTTTTTGATATTATTTTAAAAGGTGTTAAGTATTATTTGCTATTGCAATCTCTCGTCTTTTAAAATAAAGTATTTTTTTTATTCTCAACATTATTTCAAATTTCTCATTAGTGTAAAAAAACATTTTTTGAATATTAATGCATCTTAAAGATCAGAAGTATTATCTTCATTAGAATTTTTTTTTTGACGTTTTGTTGCGATTGGGTATTTTTTTTACTATTTGAGTAATTTTTATAAAGAAGATTCATTTAGTATCATTGCTAAAATTATTTAAATCCTCGATTTGGATAACATTAGGACAAATTGTGCTATTCGGCTTCGTCTAAAAATTTTTGCATAAGTTCTTCCATTTTTTTCATAAATAGTATTTGCAATTAAATTAAATTTAACTATAAGTAGATTATTTTTAAATTACAAACCATAAATGTGAGTTTTATAATTTATTACTTTTTTTATTTCAAAAATCTAATTTAATTAAGGTGACATTTTTTTTGGTTACATATTTTAGTAGATTGAGCAACAATAAAGCAGTAAGAAGCAATCATAGCTATCAGAAACTATCAGGATTAGCACATAGTGAATAATCACAGGATCTTAATTAATTGTTTAAATAAAATTGAATATATAAGATCTTAAATAAAAATATATTAAGTATTATAATGCATCTTTTAAAAAGCGCTGCTAACACCCTCTTTCATATGCAGGTTTTAAATTTTGTCATAAATAATATTTCTTTCACAATTACTGGTTTATTTAATATCTTCGTAAAATACATTTAGAAAAATCAAAATTATTCTCTATGTATTTTCTAAAATTTCTATTTATGTATATCTATCGTATTCAATTTGTTTTTTTTTAATATAGATTTATCGCTTCAACTTTTATATGTATTTTGTTTATTTTACTTAAAAAGCTAATTTACTATGTTATGCTTTTATATATTGTAAATTTTATTACTCAAAAATGCTACGTTTTGTAAATTGAGTTAATATTTTTGTTGGAATTTTTTCAATTCTTGTTTTTATTTTTAATTGGTGCGAGCGGGAAACATTTCGATTTCAAGTTGTCATCTGATGGAGTATTAATGTCAATCCTGAAATTAAATTATTAATTCTATACTAAAATTCAGTAATTAAGTTTTATCAATATTTTAAGTTTTTAAGTTGCTTCTTAGACGAAACAAATATTTATCATTATCATGACTTAACTTGGTTTTTAGATTAAATACTTTTTTATAGTTCGGAAATTTTACTTTTTCAATAATTAAGTCCATGATCCAATTCAGATTATTGTACGTCATTTTCTGATCAATCAATCATTTCTTAAAATTCCATGCTTATCGTTTTTTTTTGATAAAATTAGCTTATTTTAATCGTCTTAACATAATAATGAATTCGTGCCAGAAATTCAGTCGGACAAAGACGATGGCAGGTTGTAGATTTTGTTATTTATTTTTAATTACCTTTAATAATTGAATGGATTTAAGATTAATTTTTGCGCATCTTTTAACATAGGCATTTTTTATTTCACATATTTCTGTTTTGCCTTTTAAGGTATTTATGTTAATTTGCATTTTGTCTAAATAATTTTGCTTTGGCTTTTTTTAAATGATTATTATCTAGTCAATAAATATTTTTTCGTTTGGGTTTTGATTAAACGAATTATATATGTTGTAAGAAAATTTTAATATTTTTTTAAATACTAATTAAAAGCGATATAATTTTGTTACTTAGTTACTGCCAAAAAATTATCTAATTTTAACCTTAATGTCTTAATTTCCACCAGCGATAATATATGTAGATTTTATTGTAAGACAATATTTTGTATTCATCACTTGTCATCCATCATGTCTTCTAGTTGACGACAGTCCCATGCGTCGCCGTTATGATCATTATCATTCCATCTTCATTCTTGTTTTTTCTACGTGATGATAAGTGCAACAAGTTCTATCATGTTCATATCGAGTCAGCACAGTCTCCCATTTTTAATTTTATATTTTTGCGAATTTCTTTTTTATTTGGCACAGTTATTTTGTGCTTTGAGTGCAAATGACAAATCTATTAATTCTTAATCTCTTGTTACGATACTTGGGATAATATCTATTGTTCTAAAATTGTGGAATTGATTGTGCTAACTTGATCACTTTCTAACATTTTTGTGCCTTAATAGCTTTTTTGTTATTCTTGTCTTTAATTAAGCATATGGTAAAAAAAATTTTTGAAATATCATTTTCAGCGTTTTATTTTTGTCAATTTTACTTTTTCATGTGGCAAAATTTTTACTGTTCCAAATTCATCAAAATATTATGAAATAATTTTCACAAGCGACGACATTGTTGCGGAATAGGTTAAATTAGCATTAATTGATTTAATTGGATTTTTAGAATTCTCAAATCACAGTATATGATTTAAATTTTATTAGTAATTTCATCTTTTTTTTGATACCATTTATGCATATATTTTCTAAAAAATTTCTTTTTTACCATAAGCTATTCACAGTTTTAATGTATATAAAAATTAATTTTTTTTAGCTTCAACAACTTTTTCTTTTATGCAATTCCTCGTTAAATCAATTTCTTCATTTTTCTAATTCATTAATTGTAATGTAAAATTAGTAAACAAATTTCATCTTTTTTCTAATGTTTAAATATGATTGCGAGTTCTAATCTCCCTTACCTTTCTTTATTATTAGAAAATTTGCACTAATAAAAGTTTATTATTAATAGAATGATTTATAATTTTCATTTACACTTTTTTATTTTCTCAGGTATATAATATATTTAAAATTTAATTGTCTCACTCTGCAATTGGTTGACATATTTTTTCTTAAAAATAACGTTGACCATCTTTGTGGAGGAGCATTATTTTAACCTGATACAGTACATGTATAAAGAAAGAAATTATTTGAGGATAATACAGTTTTAAACTTTTGCAATTCAGTTTTTTGTTGTCATTTTTATTTGAATAACCAATTCAATATATTGATAACGCCCATTTAATGATGATGTCAGTCTTGAAGGAGACAGACAAGGAAGCAATCAAGTTGTCTCCAAACGATTTTAAGTGGCCTCGAAAGGGACACCATTCCAAAAATTCTAAGTCAAAGACTTTCTCTTAAAGACGTCGTGGACAATCGGGCCCAATTTTACCGTTTAACTTAGAAATATTGATAGTCTATAAATAAAAGATATAATAATTTGAATACGTTTACATTTACATTGACTTAAGTGAATACTAGGCATCGTTTATTGGTGTTATGCAGTGTATATAGGATTAAGGCTACATATGATTTATGATTTCTGGGTTTTATTTTCTTTTACTTATATTATGTTTCATGTTCGGTGGTTTCATTAGGTTTCTTAACTGTGATGAGAGGTGAAAACAACAAGGAAGATTTTCTTTTCAATAATCAATATAAAGTTAGAAAGACAGTGAAAGTAAAGTCTTCACAGAGATTGGGATAATGGTAAAGTGATGGCTGCGATTTCACTGTCACGCTCAGTCAATTCTTATGGCATTATCATCTGCCGAAAAAGAACAATATCATTTGGAATGAATTTTATTATTTTTTCTTATGTGTTAAATGAAAACGAATTATAGAATTCGAAATGTTATTTAAAATTTTAGTTACATAGATTATGATTTTATTGCTTTCTTAAGTAAATGATGTAAATATGCTTAATAGTACATAATCGAATTTTTTTTTGTATGTTTGCTTTTTTTATTGGTATTAGTTTGATTAATACCTTTTTTGCATTCAACTTTTATTTTGCGAATTTATTAAATTTTTATTTCTATATTTTTCTAGCAACTGTATAAGCCACTAAAACTAATAAATTTAATTCGTCATTTGAGATTACTGATAATTTTTACTCTTAGTTTTGAATATTTTATTTATTATACCAAATAGCTATAGATTTGGTTTTTCTATTAATTAATATTTTTGAGTTATTGTAATTGGCCTTTTTATTTTAATAACTTTACTCATTCCGCGTCATCCCAGCAAGCTTCGGTCAATATGTTGTTCACTTCGAGCATCTGTGTTTTTCTTCCTACTTACATCTCTAATAATATTGCTATTAATTTTTTAATAAAAATTAAATAGGCATCTTTTTTAAAATGTTAATATCTAGTGTTTTTTTACAGTTTTTTATATTAACAAATTTTAATTTATTGCATACAATTATTCAGCTTATGTAGTTCGTTGTCATTTGGAATAAATACATACGAAGCAGATAAAAGATTATTATTTATATAAGCACAAATTGGTTTATCCAATTTTACTAACGAAATTTGCGAAAATTTATATTTATCTTAATATTGGTATTGTGATTGATTTTTAATTGTTTTTTATTTAACTGTCTCATTTTTTTAATAAAAAAACACTCTTAAAATTTAAAATCTTATTAAGTTTTATTTTTATAATTAAATATTGTTGTTCGTCTCAATTGTGCTATTCTTGATAATGAAATACCGCATTAACATAAAAAAATTATCTTGTTGAGTTGCATTCATTAAGTCTTCTTTAAATGTTATACGAAATGTGCCAGACAAAAAATATGTCCGCATTTGTGTGGTACGAGATTATCATTAACAGTCAGTTTTGTTCACTGTGGGCCGTTCAATACAAGAACAGACTGTACAATGTTTGGTTATTTTAAATTTTTTAATTACATTTTTTTCAACGTTTACCAACTTCTGTCAAATTCTAAAAAAATAACTATAATAACCAATATAAGCTAGAAATATCTACTTCATATTTTGTAATTTTACAATAATACAACGACTTTTTTCGGTTTTAAAAAATTTTTATACTAAATAAATTAATCTTCTATTACGAAGAAGTTTATTTTATAATGGATTTACAGAAAAAAAACTTGTTTATATATACATGTCATTTGTTATGCAATTACGATAAAAATAGTTATGATCTCTTGGTATTTAAAATGGATTTTTCTTTGTTATTAAAGTTATTATCTCTATTTTTTATAAATTATGTTCTACTCATAATTTTAAATTTGTACTTTAATCTTTAAGCTTTTGCAATCAAACAAATCTCCGTTTTTTAAGGAATATTAAATGGTTTTGTTTACACTTTATTTGCGCTCTAGTATATTATACATAATTTTCGTAATCGTCGCTATGTAGTTTGGATCTTTAATAAACTCATTTAACTTCTTATTTTTATAATTTACATAGCATTTCTATATATTTTATTTTATGTCTCGATTAAGTCGAATTGTAGGACAAAACAAAAACCTGTAGAAATTTTTTTCTAGATTGTATATATTTTTGCTTTTTACTAATGGCAATGCATAATTTGAGATTAAATGAAAGTCACACCTTTTTCTAAAATTTTCTTGGATGCTGCAATTTTAATTTAATTTTTTCTTAAATGAGGGCATTGAAATTTTAGATTAAATTTGAGTTGCAATTTTATTCTCAAGCTTTTAATAATTTTTGTCGAAATCATTTTTCTATTGCTTTGTCTCAGTAATTTTTACTCCTAAAACCATGCTGCTGCCACCATATTAATCTTTTTGCCAATATGGACGTCAGCTTTTAATAATTTTTGTTTAAATCAATTTTTCTATTTCTTTGTCTCAGTGATTTTTATGTAGTGTTCTCGATTAATGCATAAAGAAATACGGCTTTTCGAAGGAAATTAAATTTTTGTGAATGAATACAATCATAAAGGCATTTTTCGCTTTAATTTACCAGAAGATTTTTTAAGGTTCATTTACTATTGCTCTTATTATATTAAGAATTTATCATTTACTTTTACGAATTTATTTTAATTATGCCCATTAGAATAATTACATTCACGATTAAGTGTGATTTCTGCAATTTTACGGATCCATCTCTATCTATTTTATTTAGATTTAATTAATCGCGTTTCTTGGAAATCTTCTTATTGTATTCAAGTTTAAAGCCAAATATTGCGGAATCGTGTGTTTGGTACTGGCGAAGAGTTTTATTAAAAAATATTTTTTTAACATTATATAAAGTAATATAGCTTGAAAATTTTAATGTTTAAATAATTTTCATTGGTTTTTTATTATTACTCACTATCCTCCTGGTTATTTTATTTGTTAGCAGAATATATTTCATGTAATTATTATTTATATACATAAAAAAATTTCTATTCATTATTTTGACTTTCTTTATGGCAAAACGTACAGTTAAGCCAAACTAAAACTGACAGAAAGCCGACATAGATGCTTTTTAATAATTTTTGTTGTAGTTTTGTCGTATATTAATTATTTTGTGGATACTAAATATTGTTTCATTTGATATTTTATTCATATAACTGGGTATTCATTTACTCTATAAAAATATATCTAAGGGTTTTTGGATAAAAATTTTATCATCTCTCCAATGTAGTTAATTCACTATATGTGAAATATCGGGAGCTTCTGCATCCTCTTGGGAACCACGGAGTTATTTGTTGACTTTTTTATTCATTATAATTAATAAGCCTAATTTTTTTGAGATCTATTCACATTCAAGCCTTTGTCATATTTTCACATATTACATAAAAGCTTTGCATTATTTTATAGGGGTGTTGAACTTGGATTGGCAGATTTACTTCAAAGGACTGCTTCAATATTTATTCTTAATTCTTTTTCAATATTTTATCTTTAATTTAAATCTTTCTTATTTAAATTCTTCAACATTGAACGTCTATATTTAAATATGTTAATTTATTTTAGCGTTTGTAAAATTTTTACTGCTTTAAATGTATGTATAATTATTTGTTTAATGTGCTATGTAAATTAAAACAATTAATTTAAAGCATTTTTTTTTTAATTTCTTTTTGTATTCAAATTCAATGCCTCCGATTCAATCTTTTATTTATTAGTTATTAAATATTATAAATTTGGTGCTATTTTTTGAGTCTCTCGTGTTTATTCCAGCTTTACTTAGTATATAGCAAAAACATGGAAACATTTTTATTTTTTACTTTATGCGTAAAATGGAAGTATTGTTCTTTATAGTTTTAGTGTAATATTTAACTTTTATAGTTTTGACGAATTTTTTATTTATTAAACATTGTAATTTATAATTTCACTTTCTACCTTTTAGAGTATTTTTATTTGGCAATTTGTATTGTAAGACAATTCTTTAAATTAAAATACTAAAGCATCGAGTTTGTTGTATATAAATGATTGATGTTTTATGTATTTTTGAGGCCGACGTGGCGGGACCCAAAAAAGTTGCAAGATTATTGAAAATCATTTACTGACATTAACATAATGAATTGGGTAGGGCTTTAGTCTAAATTTACTTTTTTTAAATTATTTTTTTCAAAGTTAGGTTTTTAAGTTTAAATATTAAATATATGGAAATTTTAAATGGTTTTCATGTGTTTGCACAAACTTTTATTTTTAACTATTGTGTACGAAAATCCGCCATCAAAATGATGGTTAAAAAAATATTGTTTAGTTATAGTATAGAAAACTTTTATTTGTAATTTCTTTCACAATTATTTTTTAAGAAGTCTTAAAAGGTATTTTGTCATGATTTTATTCTTTTTTAAATGCATTATTTCTATTTTCTTACAGGTAATTTGTCTTTTTTTTTGTTCTTTAAGATGAATGGATTTGCAATTCACCCAATTTTTAATTTTCGTTTTTAGAACACAAACTTTTTTTTTTAGATTGATTAAACTCGGCTTTTTTCGGTCCGTGCATGTTAATTGGTTTCACGTTTCCTTTTAAAATTTTCATTGGTAAAAATATAATTACATATCAATCTTGGTTTTTTAATATTGGTAAAGAGCTTATGTTTTATGTTATTTATATTAAAGTTTTTGTCGCTTTCTTTATACACATTTTAATATCATTGGAAACCATACATTTTTTTCTGTTTATATTTCTTTTATTTTTATCGACCTAGTCTCGAACAATAGCAATGTCTATTTTGGTCAACAGATTAACGAACAGACATTTTTTTATATCTATATAAGTAAAATTATTGGAATTTGGCAATACTTTTCGTTTTCCGACACTCCACAGATTTGAATTCGCGTCCTTGTTGTCCGTTATTGCGTCATTGAATTTGTGGCTTTTTACCCAAAAATTTGCACATTAGAGCCTAAAATTTAGCCATATTTTGTTTGTTGCGTTAAGTGTTGATATTCATTGTAGGAAGTTAAAATTACAATTTTTTAAATTTATTTTAAGCATTGAGTCTTGTCTCACTTTTTTGTAATTTTTTGACAAATTTTAACAAGAAAACCCCTAAAAATTGGTCTTTTGCTTTGTTTATTTTTTAAGTTCCTATATACCGGATTTTGGTCTTTTGAGTTCTTTTACATGCCAATCTGAATGCATGTTTCTTAAATAAGAATTGCTAATTTTTTTAACTCTTTCAAATTATGCTAGAATAAAATAATAACTAGAATTTTAATTATTCATATAATCTAATTTATTTAAAGTGTTCTAGGCATATTTTTTTGTTGCATTTGAGCGGATTTAATTTTGTTTCTTAGCCTTTATGTAATAAATAGCATAAATATTTATTAAAATTTATTTTTAGTTAAAGTCTTAATAATGTGAATCTTACATAAAAATGTAAAAATTGTATGTTTTTTGTCTGATTGTGCCGTAAAATTTGTCACTTGCTTTAGTCCCCAATATTTATCATCACGTCGAAGTCTTCAATTTTTGCTAAAGTGAGACAAATTTTGATTATAATTTCACTTTTTAAATTTTGATTTTTTTTTAATTTTTTGCTGTTTTTTATGCATTCTTATTTATATATTGGTAATTTATAGTTACTAGGTTATTAATTCGGCATGTTTTCCACTGAGTTTCATGCTCATACGATATTGACGTCTAAATTATTCTCTTCCGCATGGTGTTTTATTTATAATAATACTAATAGAATAAAATCGTGTTTGGTTTTTGCGCATTCAAAAACTAATTTGAGCTTACCGGGGGCCCGAAGGGCCCCAAGAGTTGTGGAAGGGTTAAGAAACTTTTTGATGCGCATTCAGGAAAAATATTGATTTTTCGCTCCGGTGGACAACTGAGGCCCAGGGACTGAGTTGCGATTTTTGCGCTCAAACGCTCTGAAGAAAACTTTTTTCTGTGCACCAGCAGAGCTTAGGACCTGCTTGGAGGGGGACAAGTTGGAATGTCCCTGACATAGTTGGAGAAGAGTGCTAATCTCTACGGTGAAAACCCTGGCCTGCGCGTTTGGCTAAAATTTTTTTGCCAGAATTGGCCATTTCAGCGCCAAGCCAATAGCGCCTTGGGGGTTGGTCATAGGGGGTTAGGTCCGCTGGGCAAAAGATAGACAAATGGATTTTAGACTGAAGGCGAAATTTTGGTTCGAAAATTTTCAAAAATTTCCGAGTTAGGTGGGGTTACAGGTTTTCGACATTTTGGTCTGCAACTTTTTTTCCAGATTTTTTAAAAATAAATGAAGACCACTTTCAAGACCCAGTTTTGTGAGGGCTTTCGAATGGTGGAATTTTTGGAAAAATTTTTTTTGAAAAAATAGTGGCGGATTGGTAGTGTTGGCGGCTGCTGCTGGGTGGCTGGCAGGTTCGAATCCCACTTGGGGTAAATCTTTTTTTTCGGCGTGTTAGGACATTGTATGGGTGTTTGAATATTTTCTATCGTATTCCTCGATTTTTTTGCATATTTTGAAATTATTTCGGTAGGTCTATCTGAAAATTTTGAAAATTTTATTTTTTTTTTTGACTGGGGATCTGATTTTGAAAATTCATAACTCGGCTCAAAATAGGTGCAGAATTGTGGAATTAATTTCTAAATGATGCGCTGATTTTTTCTGATATTATACAATCAATTTTGGGGTTGTAAGTGTAAATTTAGAAAATTTTCATTTTTTGCCCCTGGGTCGGATAGTGAAAATTTAGGTACATTTTCAAAAAATCACATCTCAGTTCTAAATGTATGTATCCTGGATTTATTAGATTCATAAAATGCAGAAAAATAGCGCAAATTTTATGCTATTTATCTGATTATTCATTTCCAAAAATTCAAAAAGTTATAACCAATCTTGTGAAAATTTTTTAATTTCCAGAAAAAAATTCAGAACTTTTTTCAGAATAGAGATTTTCCGAACTTTTTTACCCTGCCAGAAAGAGCTTTAAAAACTCTACAAATACTTTCTTTACTTGATACTTGCAACTTCAAAATGGGTCGAGATAGAACGACGAATGTGTTTTGTGAATTGAAATCCATAGGGGTACCCCTTTTGAAAATTTTTTGAAAAGTTTTTCGTCCAAAAAATAAAATTTTTTACCCAGCCAGATAAAGCTTTAAAAACCATGCGAAAAACATATTTACACTTTTATCCAATTTGCAAAGTGAACGGAGCAACAGCGGCGAGAAGTGAATTTTGATTTTTTGGCTGGGAATGGCTGGGGACATGAATTGAAAACTTAATAACTCAGCTAAAAATAGGTGCAGCGACATGAAATTAATTTTAATTGTTTCCCTTATTTTTTCTGTCCTTTTAAAGTCTTTTTCAAGATTGTAAATGAAAATTGAAAAATTTTCCTTTTGGCCCTGGGTCGGATAGGGAAAATTTGTGTGCACTTTCCAAAAATCATAACTCAGCTCAAAATGTATATAGCGTAGATTTATTGGGTTTATAAAATAGATAAAATTAAGGAGAATTTTATTATATTTAGTCGAAATTTCAATTCTAAAATTCGAAAAAGTTAGAGCAAAATTTCTGAAACATTTTGAATATTCAGAAAATAATTCATAACTATTTTCTGAATAGAAATTTTTTGAATTTTTTACCCAGACTGGTAGAGCTTTAAATTCTCTATATTTTGTTTGTTTATTGCAAAATTGTGACTGGTAGATGAATCGAGATAGAACGGCGAATGTCTTTTGGGAGTGCAAATCCATAGGGGTAATGCATAAATGTGTTTCCTCTAATATAAGCCCCCGCATTGTGGTATCCGCCCACTATTGGTCCATAAGCCCCCGTCCGCCCACTATTGGTCCATAAGCCCCGCATTGGGGCATCCGCCCACTATTGGTCCATAAGCCCCGCATTGGGGCATCCGCCCACTATTGGTCCATAAGCCCCGCATTGGGGCATCCGCCCACTATTGGTCCATAAGCCCCGCATTGGGGCATCCGCCCATTATTGGTCCATAAGCCCCGCATTGGGGCATCCGCCCACTATTGGTTCATAAGCCCCGCATTGGGGCATCCGCTCACTATTGGTCAATAAGCCCCGCCCGCATTGCGGCATCTGAAAATTAGTAAAGCAGAATTAATTTTAAGAACAAATAATAGAAAATAGTGTGTGATATGCAGAGTACAGTTAGAGAAATAAGACAAAAAGAAATAGTACAAAGACAAAATCGTCCCGCGAACCAGTTGCACCTCATAGAACAATTATTTCCAACAATTTTTGGATCAGGTTCTTGCGTACGCGCAGTCCCCAGGAAATTTACGATGTGAAGAACTTTTGTATCTGGGCACCCGCCCCGGATTGTTTGAAAAGTCCCGCATTGGGCATCTGGCCCGCACGTTTAAAACACAGTACAGATGCAGAATGCTAGAAACGCGGCGCAGCCGCGTCCCTTAGCGCGAAGCGCTATTCTTCTTACCCTCAGAACCCAATTTTTGGGTGAAAATTGTTTTTTTGAAAAAATTTCAAAAAATTGTTTTTAAACACATAATCAACAAAACATAATCTATTTCAAACAACAATCAATAGCTCTGCAGAACACCTAGTTATAATACTAATAGAATAAAATCGAGTTTGGTTTTTCGCGACGCTAAAACCAAAATCACCCGGCCGAAGGCCGGGAGCTTCCCAGGAGTTGTGGAAGGGTTCACCAACTTTTTGAGGTGCATTCAGGAAAAATAAGGATTTTTTGCTGCGGTGGACAACTGAGGCCCAGGGACAGAGTTGCGATTTTGTCGCTCAGATGCTCTGAAGAAAACATTTTTTTGGGCACCAGCTCAGCTTAGGGCTTGGAGAAAGGGCACTGCTCCCATATGTTCTGCACATAGTTGCAGAAGGTTGCTAAGTCGTACGGTGAAAACTGCGACCTGTAGCCTTCGCACAAATTTCAGCGCCAGGATTGAACATTTCAGCGCCAAGCCCATAGCGCCTTGGGGGTTTCTTTTAGGGGGGTGGGTCCGCTGGGAAAAAGATGCGCAATTTGATTTAATGCTGAAGGCGAAATTTTGGTTAGAAAATTTTCAAAAAATTTCGAGTTAGGTGGGGTTACAGGTTTTTGACATTTTGGTCTGCAACTTTTTTTCCAGATTTTTTAAAAATAATTGAAGACCACTTTCAAGACCCAGTTTTGTGAGGGCTTTCGAATGGTGAAATTTCTGGAAAAATTTTTTTTGAAAAAAATAGTGGCGGATTGGTAGTGTTGGCGGCTGCTGCTGGGCGGCTGGCAGGTTCGAATCCCACATGGGGTAAATCTTTTTTTTCGGCGTGTTAGGACATTGTACGGGTGTTTGAATATTTTTTATCGTATTCCTCGATTTTTTTGCATATTTTAAAAATATTTCGATAGGTCTAACCGAAAATTTTGAAAATTTCTATTTTTTTTTTGACTGGGGATCTGAATTTGAAAATTTATAACTCGGCTCAAAATATGTGCAGAATTGTGGAATTAATTTCTAAATTATGCGCTGATTTTTTCTGATTTTATACAATCAATTTTGGAATTGTAAATAAAATTTGCAAATTTTCATTTTTTTGGCCCTGGGTCGGATAGGGAAAATTTAGGTGCACTTTCAAAAAATCACATCTCAGTGCTAAATGTATGTATCATGGATTTATTAGATTCATTAAATGCAGAAAAATAGTGCGAATTTTATGCTATTTATTTGATTATTCATTTCCAAAAATTCAAAAAGTTATAACCAATCTTGTAAAAAATTTTTAATTTCCAGAAAAAAATTCAGAACTTTTTTCAGAATGGAGATTTTCCAAACTTTTTTACCCTGAAAGAAAGGGCTTTAAAAACTCTACAAATACTTTCTTTACTTGATACTATCAACTTCAAAATGGGTCGAGATAGAACGACGAATGTGTTTTGTGAATTGAAATCCATAGGGGTACCCCCTTTTGAAATTTTTTTGAAAATTTTTTCGTCCAAAAATTAAATTTTTTACCCAGCCAGATAAAGCTTTAAAAACCATGCGAAAAACATATTTGCACTTTTATCCAATTTGCAAAGTGAACGGAGCAACAGCGGCGAGAAGTGAATTTTGATTTTTTTTGACTGGGAATGGCTGGGGATGGGAATTGAAAACTTAATAACTCAGCTAAAAATAGGTGCAGCGGCATGAAATTAATTTTAATTGTTTCCCTTATTTTTTCTGACTTTTTAAAGTTTTTTTCAAGATTGTAAATGCAAAATTGAAAAATTTCACTTTTGGCCCTGGGTCGGATAGGGAAAATTTGTGTGCACTTTCCAAAAATCATAACTCAGCTCAAAATGTACATAGCGTAGATTTATTGGGTTTATAAAATAGAGCAAATTAAGGAGAATTTTAAAATATTTAGTCGAAATTTCAATTCTAAAATTCGAAAAAGTTAGAGCAAGATTTCTGAAACATTTTGAATTTTCAGAAAAATATCATAACTTTTTTCTGAATAGAAAATTTTTGAAATTTTTTACCCAGAATGGTAGAGCTTTAAATGATCTATATTTTGTTTTTTTTACCGCAAAATTGTGACTGGTAGATGAATCGAGATAGAACGGCAAATGTCTTTTGGGAGTGCAAATCCATAGGGGTACCCCTTTTGAAAAATTTTTCACCTAAAATGGAAATTTTTTATCCTAACTAATAGAGCTTTAAAAGCCCTACAAAAAATACATTTGCATCTTAGTTCAATTAACAAAACGAAAAGCGTTACAGCGACGGAAACGATGCATAAATGTGTTTCCTCTAATATAAGCCCCCGCATTGGGGCATCCGCCCACTATTGGTGCATAAGGCGCGCACTGGGGCATCCGCCCACTATTGGTGCATAAGCCGCGCACTGGGGCATCCGCCCACTATTGGTGCATAAGGCGCGCACTGAGGCATACGCCCACTATTGGTGCATAAGCCCCCGCATTGGGGCATCCGCCCACTATTGGTGCATAAGGCGCGCACTGGGGCATCCGCCCACTATTGGTGCATAAG
>JAKKIK010000561.1:0-28160 GCA_024500135.1 Heterodera carotae | reverse complement strand
ATTAAAGGGTACTCAAATGTCCACGGCATTGGCATAATTAAAGGGTACTCAAATGTCCACGGCATTGGCATAATTAAAGGGTACTCAAATGTCCACGGCATTGGCATAATTAAAGGGTACTCAAATGTCCAAAGTTTCTCACGGATTCCTCCCCGTTGGCATGGTCTGTCAACAATTCGTCGAGCATTCGCTGCACGTCGACGTCGCGTACCAAAATGCGTGCATTTGTCTGCGAATCGGAAAGTTCCGCGACGGAGTCCAAAATTTGTTTCTTTAGTGCGTTCAACTCCGACTGCTTAAAGCCGGAATAAAATTTTGTATATATTTTTAAATTTTGCATTTTATTATTAAATTAATTCGCACAAATTTTGTCGCCTCATTTTGCGTCAGTTTTTGCCGTTCATTTCGCACACTTTCAGCTCCAATTTTGCACTTTTCAAACAGTGCTTTAAAGGCGCACAATTTGATAAGGAATATCTGTAAAAAGCAAATGATAAGGGGCAAAAATGGTGAACAAAAATGCAAAAAGTGATCAATAAAATGGGCCAAAATTGAGAGAAATCGACCATAAAAAGGAACAGTCAAATGGCCACCCCTTCGGGGACATATTTTGGAAATAGACACTGTCGGTCCAAGCAAAGCGCGGTATTTCAAAAACACCTGTCTGTGTTCCATCAGTTCTTTAATGGAAATGATTTTTTTGTTGGCCATTTCCAATCGTTGTCCCATCCGTTCCTTCTCCGTGCCAATAAAATTTGCCCCATTTTGCGCAAAAAGTGCGTCCAATTGGTCGACTTCTGGTGCCAATTGGTCGTTGAGTTGCTTCAACCAATTGGCCAACAGTCCAAGGACAGCTTCGACCTGTTAAATTGGGCGAAAGATGAGAGAGGGGCCAAAATTCAAATTCAAATTTGGCATTTTGTTTGGACGACCTGTCCACTTAGCATCACATCCCACGCGCCGTTGTCCCGTTCGATGTCCTCCAAAGTTCGTTCCGACCTTTCCAATCTTTTCAGCAATTCCATTTTCGTCCCCAAAATGTTTTGCAATTGTTCGGCCTCAGCGATCAGTCGCAAATGCTCATCAGCAGCAAATGAATCAGCAAAAGTGCCGCCCAAAGAATTTGGCGCCGATTCGACGGCAACAATTTGTTGTTGGCCCTCCGTGCCAATCGTCCGTTGCAAAAGAGCGGTCGCTTCTTGCAAAACTTCCTTAAAATTCTATAGTTGCATTCCATCCATGCTTTTAGCCAAGAATATAAAAAATAAAATCGCGAAAATTATTGTTGAAGCATTATGCCCGCAGGCATTTTTAATCCGTTGAAAATAAGTGGTCATCGACTTTGTATTGATAAAACGGGGGGAGGGGGCGTGGCGAAAGGGAAGTGTTGGGGGGGGGGCAAAGGAAAGTCTGGAGCAGGGAGAAGGGGTGAGTAGGGGGTGAGGGAAAGCGAATGTGTCGGGAGTGTGAGGTGTCCGGGTGGTGGAAGGGGAGTGAGGGGGAAACATAGTCGGGATGGGGGAGAAGCGGAAACGAGTGTGGGGAAAGGGAGGCGGAAGAGGGGGTCGAGAGTGTGGGGAGTGTGGGGAGGGGAGGCGGAAGAGGGGGTCGAGAGTGTGGGGAGTGTGGGGAGGGGAGGCGGAAGAGGGGGTCAAGAGTGTGGTGAAAGGAGGCGGAAGAAGGGATTGAGAGTGTGGGGAGTGTCGGGATTTGAGACGAAAGAGTGGCTGCTGTTTTTGCTGTAGTTGTTATTATGTGTTTGTTGATGGTATTGAACTTTAGTGACGTTGGCGGTAAGACGAACTTTTGAGATTATGGCGGGGGGAGATGAAACAACAGTTTTAGTGAAGAAATAAAACAAGAAAAAACAGGAAAAAACGGAAGAAATTAGGAGAAAAGAAAGAGAGAAATTGTGCTCCAATCACTGACACTGATCGATTGCGGTTTTAGATGAAAAAGGGAGGGAGGGTAAAGCAAAAAAAAAAGAAAAAGCAATCGGCGGGGGGCGGGGGACATTCGTCAGCAGCAAAAGCATCGCCCACCCCGCGGGGAGAGAAAAAAATGCAATGCAATGGAAATGAAAAGTTAAAAAAGAAAAGTGAAAGAATTGATTGGTGCATATTTTTGATCACTTTTCAGTAGAGCTGAACTTTGATTAATGGCGCGGAATTAAATTTACCCAATTTTACACATGTTTCAACCCGCGGGGGAACAAACAACGAAAACAATGATGGGGGACATTTGTGAAAAATCAAGTAAAAAATACGATGAGAGAGAGAGAGAGAGAGAGAAATAAAATTATGGGAAATGGAAAAAAAAGGAAAAAGTAGAAAATGTTGGGCCATTCATTCTCTGTTACTTAACATTTATTGCTTTTTCAACAGTTTTAATTCTTTGGTCTGTGTTTAATGTTTTTCCCGTCAAAATAAATTTGAATTAAAATTAAATTTCATAAAATTTGCCAATTAAATAATTATTTGTTGTCAAAAAGTGCTTTTGTGTGAATCCAGAATTGGAAATCGAATGCTAGTTCCATTTTGGCCCACCTCGGCCACTTCCCGCGCAAAGGGCAAATCGCCCTCGGGGCTCAGCTTCAGCGAGTCAATTTTGTGCCACAGGGAGTGCCGTTGCCGACGTTGCTCTTCCGCCATTTTTCGACGAATGCTTTTTCTGACGGTTTCGACTCGTCGAATGAGTTGGAAACGGAAGGGAATTTCTTAAAAATGGACATTTATTTGTGGATTTTCTCAGAGAGAGAGTAATCAGCCCAAAATTACCGAAATGCGCCGCTGGGCCCGCCGTCCCAAGAATTTGTCCCAATTCGTCCAACTCCGCTCTCAGTTCGCCATGTTCGCTCTGTTCCTCGTCCAAACGCAGACAAATGTGCTTCAGTTTATCGTTGAGCAGCACAAGTTCGTCCAGTTCGACCTTTTTGTTGGTCCATTCGGCGCTCAGTTTGTCAAAGTCGGAATTGCCTCGGAGTTCTTCGCCCAGTTCAGTACCGATCAGTGCCATTTCGCGAAGTGAAGCACGCGCCTCCTCTTCCGAACTCTCCGCCCTGGCCAAAACGGTGCGTTGCTTCTTCAACAGTGCCCACAGATCAACCTCAAAAAGGGATTAAGCCGATTTGAAATTAATTAATTGTGTTGAATGGCGGCACACTTTCTGTGTACTGCTTGGCCCATGTTCGGTGGCGTCCATGTCCATCTTAAGCAGTCGACTCTTCAGCGAGCTGATCCGCTCCAAAGTGATGCCTTCTTTATCCTCTTTCTCCTTCTCCTCCTCCTTAACATCCGTTGGCAAATATTTTTGTCCAATTTGACGATGGCATTCATTTGGTGGAAGTGATTTGGACGTGGAAGCCGTCGCCGCCGCCGCCATTTGCAAATGTTCCAAATCGGCGGCGATGGACTGACGGACAATTTGCTGTCCAATTTGTTCATTGTATTCATTGCGTTGGGCCGAAATGTCCTCCTGCGGCTGAAAATGATTAAAATTGCTCCCCAATTGTCCACATTTGATTATGTTTAATGTGTGAATTAATTAAGTCAAGCAGTGAGTAATTGCAATTGGTCAAAGAAAGAATAAATGCCATTTTTGGATAGAAAAGCGAAATTATGAAAAAAGTGCCAGGAAAGTGAAGTTGACAATAAAAGGTTAATCGTCAAAATGGTTGCGATGATAAGCAAAAGCTCAAAATTGTGCCGAAATCAAAAAACCGACCGCCCGCCCTTTGCCTCTTTTGCGCAGGCGTCGCCGCTGTGCCACCAAAGTCATTGTTTCGACCACCTCAATTTGAATTTCGATGCGACGAATTTCGACAAGCTAAAGTATACATTCTTTGTTTGTTAAAGCATGGCAAAGCAAAGTGATCAGAAAGGGAAAGCGATTGAAAGCAGGCAAAAAAAGAGGGCAAAGTGCCAAAAAAAGTGCAAAATGGCGGGAAAAGCAAAGCATTTCAAAAAGTGAAAGATAATCGCCGACCGTGAAGCTGCTGCGAATGTTCTGCGCCAATGCAATGAGTGAAGAAAAGTCAAATGTTTCTGAACAGAGTGACGTCAATTCCGCCAATTCCGTGGCCGACCATTGGACGAGTTGAGCGCGTTCGCCAATTGATTTGGTCGCCTAAATGCGAGTTTGAAACATTTAGACCTTTCGAGATTCCCGGACCATTTCAGAATCCGAATCATGGTGAACGATCCATTGTTCCAAATCGGTCAAAGTTTTCTCCAAATTGATAAATCTGCGCTTGAAACTGCTCAACGATTTCAGTTGTGCCACGAAGCGGCGATGAACCGTTTCAAAATGCGCAATGTGCCGACCCTTTTCATTTGTGCCGTCGCCGTCGTTAAGCCAACATTTGAGGGACGTCTCGGCATGTGCAAAATCTTTTTCAAGATCCTTCAAAAAGTAAAATCACAAATGTCCGATCAGTTTTCAGTGCTCTCTCGCCACCTGAAGCCAATCGATCAAATTGCTTAGCTCCTCCCAATTTTTGGGTTTTTTTTGTGCCAATTCTTCAGCGATCGTTTGCCATTTCCAGAATTGTTTATCTCTGATCAACTGTGAATGGCATTCAATCGGTTCCGCATTTTCCTTCTCTCCTTCTTTCAAATGACTTTGATCAGCCAATTCCTTTCGATCACTGTCCACTTCCATTTGCTGCTTCTTCCAACATTTCCGTTTTCGTATTTCGCTTATCCTTTTGTCCGCTTCATCAGCCGCCGTTTCCGTTAATTCGGCACCAATTATGCCAATTTTGGCGGCAAATTCTTCACATTCGATCAGTTTTGCCGTCCATTCATCAAGTGCCATTGTTGAGGAGAGCAATTGCACTTCCAACGCTTCAAATTTCGTCCATAAATCGGCTAATTGTTCCAAAATGTTGCCAAATGCATAAAAACGTCCAATTTCTCGATGGAATTCTTTTGACAATTGACAGTGAATTCGTTTTGTCCGACTGCGCGACTCTTAAGCCGAATTTGCCATTGGAAAATAAGGGATTGATTGGAAAATGACCGAGAAGAAGCTCCGGCGGCGGAATGGCACTGAACAGCGAACTGATCAAATGTTCACATAATTCTTTTGGCTTTTCTTTCGCAGCGAATTCCTTAAAATTTAACACCGATAAAAAGCCGAAAAGGATGAAAATTAGTCGATTTAATGCTTTTGAAGCATTAAAATGCAAATTCCATCCATTTATTTACCGTCCATTCCGTCAAAGTGTTCTGTGTCTGTTCTGTGCCGTTCAATTGTGACTTCCAAATTCGAATTTTTGACTTCAAAATGCCCAATTGCTCCAGGGTACGGAATCGGCATTGCTCAAAAAGCATTTGCGCAATGGCATTCCGTTGCTTCTCCGAAAGTGAGTCAAAGCGACGGCGCAAATCGCCAAGTAAATGCATCGGTTGGAGCAGCGAATCGGCGGAAAGTGATTCAAACGGTGAAACAGAGCCAATTTTATGTTCCAAATCGTAAATAAGAGCTCGTTGATCGGATAAAACGTGAAAAAATTGCTGGAAATGCGGTAAAAACAAAGATTATAATAGAAGGCAATCAAACAAAAGTGATCAGTGATCACTTTTGATCAGTAAGCCAAACCAATTCACTGGCCATTGATCAGAAACGCACCTCCAAACGGCCAATGGCCGACTCCAATCGTCGCAATGTCTCGTCTATTTGATTGGCATCCAACAACTGATCAGTGAGGCACTCATTCGAACACAGCAATTGCTCGCCGGAGGAAACCCAATCGGAGAGCGCCGTCAATTCGTCCAAATGACTGTCCGGGAAATATGTGCGCAAATGGCGTTCCCATACGGCGATGGCACACTGTCAATGGATGAAAGGCAAATTCGATGCCAAATTTCAAATGCAATGCAATTATGTCATTTGGAAATGGAAGTGATTTGAATGATTTATTTGTCATGTTACGGTCTCACTATTTTTGTAAAATTCAATCGGTCTTTTGTCTATTCTGAGTCGGATAATGTCATATTGTAAAAAGTCATTATTGGCATCAATCACTTCAATTAATTATTAATTATTATTATTGCATTTGCCCACTTCCAATCGCTTAATTTCCTTTTCGGCATTCTTTGCCAATTCCTCTGCTGCTGCTGCTTCTGTTGGTGAGCTCCTTCTGAACGCCACCAGCAAATGTTCAACAATTACTGTCCTCCGTTCCCAAAATTCTTCGCGCATTTCAATAAACCACTGAAAAATGAATGAATTTTATTTTGGAATTGCCTATTTTGACGAATGTCGCGCACATTAAAATGTCCAATGGTCAGCCGTTGGCGCGGCACCAACGCAAGTCGTTCGTCTGCGAAGACGGAGTGCAACCAGTTCAGCCACTCTTTGAGTAACGCACCCAACTGAAACATCATTTTTCAAAACATTAAATTAATAAATATTATTATTATTTTATTATTTTATTTATTTATGCCCACTACTTTCTGTTCTTCTTGTGCTGGTATGGAAGTGCTGCTCTTTTGCCGTTGTTCAACAACAGTTTCAACGGCAGTGACAGCTCCAACAGTTTTTGTGGAATATTTTGTCGGCTGTTGCGACGGAAGGCGTGCGAATTGAGAAACGTATGCGACAATGGACCGTTTGTCCGGCACATACTCCGACGCACTGACATCGCGCGGGTCCAACAGAGGGCTAAAAAGAAAGCGCAATCGATTGGACAGAATTAAGCCATTCTTAAAAGGAAGTGACCCTCCGGGGATGGAAAATCGGGTCAATGGTATCCAAAATAGATATTATTCAAAATTTTGCTGGATCTATTAATTTAATATTTCTGACAGTATATTAAGTGTATTACCGTATGCCCAAATGGAGTCGCGCAACTTCCATTGCCCGTTCCGTTCTCTGTTGGGCACTTTGCGCATCGTTGCCGCCGCCCAAAACGTCCCCGCGGGACATTAGCGCAGGCGCAAAACGGTGGACAAGCGCGGAGAAGAGACGCCCGTCGCACCAACTGCGGTCCAAGTCGCGCACGCGCAGTCCAAGGTCACTGAACACAAAGATTCTTCAGATCGACTGCGATCGGCCGTCCCCTCAGGGATAAGGGCATGCTTTTGCTGGTCCCCTCGGGGATAAGAGCATGCTTCAACGACGACACAAGCGAACGATGCTCACCCGATCACTTGGTCGTTAAGCCATCTGATCAGTTGTCGCTCAACGCCCTCCTTTGGCCAATCGTTTGTCGTCCGTTCAACAATTGCCCCGCCATTGGACGTACTCGGCACACTCAAACAGTGATGGCCGTCTCCAGCAGCAACAACACTTTGCTGCTGCTGCTGCTGTTGTTGGTGCGATTGATGCCATGCGAACTGTCGCAGTAGAGTCAAGTTAGGTTCAACCTGTACATATATTGTAGTGCCATTTTAGCCAAAGTGAAGAATGAGAATTTGTTGCAATTTTGGCGGTCCAAAAAATTTGAATTGCCGAAAAAGACTCAAAATATTGTTGCCCTCACTTGGAAATGCAAAATGATTTGCCAGATGAGGCCAAGCCAAGCGTGTGGATTTCCATTGGCCAAATCGGTCACATTGTTGGCAAGCAGCTGAAGTCCATTCTCGTGCAGACATTTCAGCGCGGCAGACAAATTGGACAAATGGTAGACACGCCGTTGTGAACCGCCGGATGAGTACCGCTTTTTGGACTTCCTAAAATAATATATATTTAAAAAATAATAATTTTAAATTATTATTTAATTTTTCAAGATTTATTAAGCTGAGGCTGGACCTTAAGCTTTTCCTAAGCCTATTTATTCACTTGCTGACTGACCCTTTCGTTCTCCCGTTGTTTGGCGGCGCAACAATGGCACTTTCGGTTGTGATAAGCTTCATGTAATAATAAAATTTAAAAGGTGGCACATAAAATTAAAATTATGAAAATCCAATTAAATAATTCCAAAATATTTTAGATTGATTAGAGTTCAATTGAAATTTGCTGTTCTTCCCCATTCGGCCAACCAACCAAAACGTCGCCAGTCAAAACTTCCAACAAATGGCACAGCAACACGCCGTCGCGCATGTCCATGAAGAAGTCATTGACATGGCCAGACGAAGAATGCTAACAAAAATTAGTTGGGACAAATTAAAAATGGAACGGACAAAATATAAAATTTCACAAAAACGAATCAAAGACCAATTAAATGCTTTTTAAATGAGTGTAAATGAATTTTTAAATTTGAAATGCCCAAGCCCAAATCCAACCGACGGACTTCCTGCAGACGGAAATTGACCCAACGAGTGAATGTCCGCTTCTGCATTTGCTGCTCAGCTTCTAAATCCAAATTCTTCTTCACAATGTCTTCCATTTTGCTTAAATTCTATTCGTAAACATTCGAAATGCGAAAATCGATTTGAAATGCTTTTGTTATGCACATACATATTTGGTATTATTGTCGCTGTGAAGGGATGGGAGGGATGGCCAACAAATAAACCCCGCGGGGAGAGAGGGAAAGCGATGAAAGCCATGAAAAATAACAAACAATAATAAAAATAAAAATAAGTAAATTTTAAATTTTAACGACTTTAAAATGAGTGGGGGGGGGACTCTCTTCTGACAGTCCGCCATTCATTTATTTATTCATAAGATTTGGTCAATCCCGCTGCTGCTTGCTTCAGTCATTTTTTGTGATTAAATGCGTCTCAAAAGCATTTTGTGTTTGAATTTTAACTGTTGAAAGGGGCCTACAAATGTATTTATTTAATTATTTTTAAAAAAGGCAAAAAATGAAGCGAAATTAACGGAAAAGCATTTTAAAAAAACGGAATGGATGCGAGGGAATGAAATTGCGACACATCCAATCCGACGACGACGCCATTTGCCAATCAATGTGCATTTGGGGGAACCGATGAATGAATGAATGAATATGGGGAAGGAATGGAAGGAATTTTACCTCCCCCGAAGGGATGGACGGAGGATTCAATGTTTGTTGAATATTATTGGAATATATCTGCTGCTGCTGCTGCAGGGGTATTCCATTCCATTCCGTCGAATGCGCAAAATAATGCCTTTTTTGGAGTGAAATGAATGGGGCGGAGGACAAAAAGAAGAAAACAAATAAAAAATTGGAGAAAGATGAAACCAATTTCATTAATTATAATTACACTGCGCGAGTGGAACATTTAAAATTAAAATTAAAAAATGAATATTCTCTGATGCCCTTTCGCATTTATTGGCTCAAAAAATGCCTTAAAATGACCAATGACACTTGGCAGGTGTCTCTCCTCGCTACTCCGATTGGGCTTATAATTGTGTCAGCCCAACTACGCCCACCTCCCGACCCCTTACTCCTCCCTGTTTTTTCTACAAAAATGTCGCTTTCGAGTCGAGACATTACTCGTTTTTTTGGGGCGGGGGGGGGGGGGTCTTTTTTGGGTCTAAAGGTTGTCGAGGGGTTTTACCTAAGTCTCGACTCGATCATCCATCATCAATCAATCAATCTATCTATCTATCTATCTATCTATCTATCTATCTCTATTTCTATCTATCTATCTATCTATCTCTATTTCTATCTCTATCTCTACCACCCCTTTCCCCCCCTTTTTTTGCCGACCATTCAATTCGTCGTCACTGTTCCGTTGTCTTTTTCCGGACGATAAACAACAAAAACAACAACAGCAACACGTGCCCTTTTGCTGATGTTTATGTCGGTGTACGTTGTGCTTTCGTTTGTGTCTCTTCTCCTCCTTTCGTTTTGTTTCCGTCGTTGGTGAAAAGGGCACAATGCCATGCCAAAATGCAGGCAATGGTAGCGAAGTTTTAATTGGACTGCTTGGTTTAGTTGGACTGCTTGGATTTGTTGGAATGTTTGGACTGCTTGGATTTGTTGGACTGCTCGGATTTGTTGGAATGTTTGGACTGCTTGGATTTGTTGGAGCCTTCTGAAATTGGCAAAATTTCCTAGGAAAAAAGTATTAAATTGTACAATTTGTATATGAATATGAAAAAAGCGACTGCACCTTTTTGCGCGACTTTTTGTTCTTTGCTTTGTCGCTTTTGTCGGGTTTGAACATAAATCAAAATAAAATAAATTCCACCATAAACCTGAAAATAAATAAAAGATTAAAAATATAAATATAAAAATATTTAATAGGCAAATAGGAAAGGCCCAAAAGGTGATTAAAGAGGGAAAAAAGCAATTGTGAAAGATGCGATGCTTTTCAACAATAAAATGGCGGAAAAAATGACAAAATGGTTGAGGAGATCATTCACATTCATTCATTCATTCATTGCGTGATGATGACGAATAAAAGGCAATGGCCTGGGGGGAATGAATATTCATTTGGAACATTTAAATGTTTATTTTGAAAAGGGCGGGGCGGCGAATTTGTGAAATGAAATTCCATCGGTGAAAGCATTGGCCCGGGAAGGGAAGCGATGGCGGGGGGCTTACAGTTACAAAGTGATCAATGAATGCCCGGAGGGAGGGCGGAGAGAATTAATTGACTTTTTTATTAGCCATGGAACGAAATTAATATTGTTGCTTTATCAAAATCGCATAAATAAAGAACGGAAGGAAATGTTTGATTGGTTTGGCCGGCATTTTGTGCCGATTGGCCCGGTTCAATTAGAGGGGAGCCGCCAGGGCCAAAAATTAGGAGCATAAACATTTGGTGCCAAATGAACACTTTCAACACAGTCCATTCATAGGTACTCTGTTTGATTTTCGAATGACCGAAATGTATTGCGGCCGCAAATTGATATAATATGATGGGCATATATTTGTTTTGTGAATGAGTATTATGACAGGACAGTCGCAAGTGAAGAATTCGCGGGGTTGGGAACACCGAGGGGGACGAGGGAGGGATAGAGGGGGCATAGGGAGACGGGGGTGGGAGACAGGGGACGCCGGGAGGGATGGGGGGCAGGGGACCCGGGGGTATGGCAGGGGTGAGGCAGGGGACGCCGGGGGGCGGGGGGGATGGGGTGGCAGGGGGGGGGGAGCAATAGCGCAACATTCACTTCCCCCCTCCCCCCGCCCGAACGCGCGCGCATTTGTCGTCGTCGTCGTCTTCGCTGTGTTTGTTTGCCCAAGAAACCGATCATAGGAAAGACAGTGGGATCAATCACTTTGTCGCTGCTGGTGGAATAATGGCGATCATTATGGAAAAAATCAAAAGTTGCCAAATCATTCCAACAAAATGTCATCACAATTGGCTGTATCTAAATCAGAAAACAGTAACCATATTCTTGATAATGATTGTTCCAAAATGTATAATTATCCATAAATATCCCTTATCTCTTTCTCTGTTCACTTCGGTCGGTATTTTGAAGAGCAAAATTGATCCTGATTTGAGAGAAAATATTTAAAAATTCCGACTGAATGATTTGAGTGTTTTCTTTTTTTTTTCTCAAGCGGCCGCCTCAAAGCATTGCGAAATGGCCAAACGGAGACAAATTTTGCGGCTTTACGTCATTATTTTTAAGATAAACCTGGAAGAATATCCCTTGTTTTCGAATCTATCAAATCCAATCAGAATATCCCTCCCCGCACTTTCCCCGCGCCTTTTTATTCATTCGATTCCATTACCATCCCACCCAATGTCAGAAGATTATGATGCAAACACTGATGAATTTTACGGTTGCCCGATCATCGGGGACAAATTGGTGGCAAATAAATGTGTGATCGGTCGGTGGTCGATCGGTCGTTGGAGTGGCGGGGTGCGCCGCGAGGGGTCATTTGCAATATTAACATAATTAAGGGACAATTAATTGGAGGTGACAAACGACGAAAGCGGTCTCTTTCTATCCACACTATCAGCAGCAGACAAACAAATTGCATAGATAAATAAATATGTACATAGCTTTGGCATGGCACCGAATCTGTTCCGGAAAATTCGGAATTCCGTCCGGACCTTTTTTAGGGGTTGGGTCGCGGACTTTAATTTTTGGCATTCGGTGCCATCCCTGGTACACAGTCCAATCATTGAGATATTCGTTTTTAGGTTGAAAAGCCGATTTTCGAGATCGGTCAAAGTGCGGCGTATAAAAGGACATTTCTAGTCTTTTTTTAACAAAAATGACGAAAAGTGGGTTCTTTTTTTGCCTTCCTTTTATGGGGCCCTGCGGCGCGTCTTTGTCAGCCGTCGCCGGAGGGAAAAGGAAAAGGGGGAAAGTGGCCGGGGGCGACGTATTGATTTTGTTGGATGGAAAAGGAATGAATGCGCCGGCGGCGACGAATACATTCACATCATTCATTCATTCATCCATTGAATGCGCCGGCGGCGACGAATACATTCACATCATTCATTCATTCATCCATAATAATACAATACAATACAATGAATAATGGCCAAACTGCTGATGAGCAATGGCAGCAACCAGCAGAAGAAGAAGAAATACACTTTAAAAAAGCGAGAAAGGAAGGCATAAATGTATAATTGTGCACAAAATTCTGTTCAATATATAACTACAAGACCCGGGTATTCTATTTTCAATACCCCCTGAGAGGGGGTCTTCAATTGGAGGGGGTCTTCAAATAGAAAACAATATGGTATGAACAATTCATATAATGGGAGGTAAAATCTTTAAACATTTGTTTGATTGTGTGCCGATTAGAATGGTGCCGAAATGAAATGAGTGCATAAAATTGAAAGGCACTTTTATTGTGTACATATAATTCGCACATTTCTTTTGTCAATGGATGAAGTGAAGCAAAACGAATGGATTTGTCGATGACAAAAGAAATGACGGCAAATGAAAATGAATGAATGGAAAAGTGATCGGTCGGCGGAGGGGGACGACCACAATTCTGATCGGTCGATTTGTTTCAATGAATTGTTCTGATCAAAGCTTAAAACTGACTCTCCCCCCTCAAATACAGCCCCCCTTCGAGGTGAGTTGAAATATAGACCCCCCTCAAATACAGCCCCTCTTCGAGGTGAGTTGAAATATAGACCCCCCTCAAATACAGCCCCTCTTCGAGGTGAGTTGAAATATAGACCCCCCTCAAATACAGCCCCTCTTCGAGGTGAGTTGAAATATAGACCCCCCGTGGGCTTTGCTCTTTTGCCGTTTTCCCCAATTGCATTTATTCGCTGTCAATGAGCTGTTTGCTTTTGACCGCGACATCCGCAAAAAGTGACTGATTGATGCTTAACATGATGCGGCTGTCAGCTCCATATGTTTCCCCTCATCATAAATTCGGCGGTTTTCTTTCATTGCTCAGTCCCCGCCAAATGATCAGCCGTCGGTCGGCAGTCAATTGGCATTGAAATGAATGATCAATTCTCGGCGGATTCAGTCCCGAGATTGCGGAAAGACAGCGGATTTTGCACGGAGACGACTAAAGGATCAACTGCCGGGTCTCAAATGTTAGATACGACTCGGCTTCCGACTTTCACCTTACCCTATTTGAATAAATCCTTATCCATCCACAAGGGTAAAATGTAAGCCTGGCGGGAATTGAACTCACAACCTTCACCCAATCTGTGGGGCGGCTTTTCCACTGGACTACTAAGCCCATTAAACATGTCTTCCAAATTATTAAATCCAACTCTACGGCGTTTTAATCGTTCAGTGATTATAATTCTTACAGTTTTGGCACCCGGGGGGGGGGGAGGGGGCGGGGGATGGCACGGGTGCCATTTGCTCCTCCCCCTTTTTTGCCAGAAACTCCCGCACCTTTTTCTTCCCACAATATGCTGTACATTGGAAGACTATTATATTCTTATAAATTGTATAATTTAATATCAGCGATCCGTCGTCGTTTTGCACTTTTATTTCCGTAACTTTGCAAATTCAATTCCAAATTTCCTTTCTTTTTTTTTGGCTCCTTTTGACGCCTTTTATTTTTACACAATTTGCAAATGCTTTCCTTTACTCTTTTTGGTTGAAATTGGCATTGGCATTGACCGTCCGTGTCTTTCACTTCTCCAACAATATTCGATTACTTAACCCCCTCCCCCCTTTGTATTGTCCGGTTTCTTTTCAGATTTGCTTTTTTCAACACTAAAAATACCGAATAAATTATTGTTTATTCCCTCCCCCTCCCCCCGTTTCAACTTTTTGTCTATTTTATGTAAAAAATGCGCAAAGTCACGCTACCTAAGGGAAGGGCATTTTGTGTCCCCTCTTTTGCCTTTCCCCCCGGGGCATTCATTGCCTTTTCTCCTTCCGTTTGGCTCTGTTTGAGCTGCTTTTGTTGTGAAAAGCAGGAAGTTCTGTTGCTGGTGTTGTTGCCGCTGTTGTTATTGTTGTTGCCGAAAAGATTGGCCCAAATGCCCTTGGGGGATGTTTTTGTTGCAAAAATGCCCTCCCTCCTCCTTCACACTCGGCTCACATTGCTCACTTTAGTTGGACGAAATTGAATCTGCAAACCGACGGGCACTTCCTCACCCGTCCCGCACGGAATCCATTGGACACTACAGAGGGGCCCATCTTTTATGGCACCCTCCCCCTCCCCCAGGCCATCCCTTTCCCCCCCCCCCCTCTCCCCCAGGCTATCCCTCCCACTCAACTTTCCGCTCCCTTCCCCAGGCCATCTCCCTCTACTCCTCGGGCCATCGCCCCCTTCCTCCCCCAGGCTATCCCTCCCACTCAACTTTCCGCTCCCTCCCTCCCTCCCTCCCCCATTTGTTTGCCTTTCTCACAGAGATTTATTTGTCCACTCCCACCCCATCCTCTGCCCCGCGGGTTTCTTTTGCCAACATTGCTTCCCCCCCGGCGAAGTTCCATACATTTATTACAACCATTCATTTCAAACTTGGCATTTTGTTCTTCCCCTTTAGGGCTGGGATTGTTGTTCAGCTGCTGCTGTTCCGTTTGTTCAACTGTCCCCCTCTCTTCTGTCCATTTCCATTCCTTCTCCAACAACAGCAATATTAATAGTATTATTTTTATTATTATTATTAAATTACTATTATTACATTTGTGCAACAATTTTGTCCCCCAATTTCTCTCTCTCTCTCCCTCTCCGTCTATTTTTCATTCCCTCTTCCTCTATTTCTGTGCCGAATGCACTCTTCTTCCCCAACTCCCCCTCATTCATCATCGATGGCTTCTTCGTTGTCTTGGTGGACATCCGCCGCTGGCACCGCCTGTTACCATGAACCAAAAGTTCACGACTACGAGCTGTACTTCCAGTTGAACAGGTCCATAAGCATTCTGTCCCAATACTGTTGGCCATGGCTATCCCCGGATATCAGCAAATGCTTTATCCCTTTGTCCTGGTCATTTTGTCCGTGATCAATGATCATCTTCTGCTCGGATTAAAGTCCAATCCCCCTAAAAGGATCACTTTGTTCGTTCTGCTCCCACTTGCACTGCTCGGTCTTCTGTCCAACACTTGCGCACTGATTTGCCTGTGCACGCCGCCAAAAATCTCGTCCGGAGTGTTTATCTATCTGAAGGCTTTGCTGGTGTTGGACCATTGCCATATCGTTGTGTCGATGGTCAACACTCTGTTCCCCGACTTTTGCGATTCGCACCATTCCCCGGAACATATTGCTTATGGGTCCGTTGCAAAGTCACTCTTAAACCAAAACAAGCGATAATCCTTAACTCGGGGACACAAATCCGAAATTGGGCGTATTGTCCATGGCAAATTTGGCATAATGTACAAAATTGAATTGTTGGACAAAACGTTTCAGTTTTTGCATGTTTGAACGGCGCTTTCTGCGCACGATGGTCCCACGATTGGAGCTGATGGTGGACACGCTGCACGTGTGGACAATCGCTTCATTAGCTGCCCATCGCTATTGGAAGGTGCCGTCCGTTAAATGGTGCCATTTTGGCATATTTTTTGTTTTGGAATTGTTGCCATCCAATACCATAATGATCAATGGCATATTTGTTGCTTGCTTTCTCAGATTTCTCGTCCGGTTGTCTCCCGTTTCAAAGACACTGTCAGCAGAGCGCGTTCCCTTTTGGCCATTCTGTTCATTGCCATTACCCTTTACCGTTTGCCGTCTTTCATCGTCGAACTTCAAATCAAATGGCATCCCGTGTTTCGCATTCAGAAACGGCCAGAGACAACGGAAGTGAGACAGACAGGGCAAATGGCATGACAATTATTCTCAGAATGCCATTACCGTAATATAACCCGGGGGATTCTATTTTTAATACCCCCCTCGAGGGCTCTGCTAAATTGGAAGGGGGTTTAAATGGAGAGGAGGGGTTCTATTAGAGATAGCCTATTAATTTGACAACAATGGCCTTCGACAGATGCTTTCCCCCTATCGCATTTGGCTGTATTCGGTCATCGACCCAATTGTGTCACATTTTGTGCCATTCGCGCTGATGTGTGTCTTTTCGCTGCTCACATTGTGCGAAATCGTAAAGAGTCGGCACTTTGCCTATGCGCAGTTTAGCATCGCATGCGATTCGCATGGCGCAACTCTAAGCTGGAGACGTTCGAGCAGTTCAAGGTGGCAAAGTCGAACATTTTAAAACTGGGCATTAAATTTAACTTTTCACTTTAAGTCATCCTCTACGAAGACGGACTGATGTCACGAGGCAAAAGCAAGGTCAGAAAAGCATTGGCACAGCACATTAACCAAACAAAAAGCCAAATCCTCCGAACTTTTATCAAACATTTGTTTCGGCTAATTCAATTATCTCTATTCATATTATATTTAAAATGGAGTGCCCAAATCTTCGGCATAAAGCGCTTTTCTCTTCCAGAATATCGTGCCACCCTCTCAATCGTTGTGATCATTTTGCTCTATCTTGTGCTGCATTCCATGGAATTGCACATTTTGGTGCGCAAATGGCAACTGCTGGCGCAGGTGGCCATTTATAAATTAATGAATTAGTTCCAATTTAACAAATAAATAACTCTTTTCAATTTAATATTTTCAAATTAATTACCAAAAATGACCAAATATTTCAGGATCATTGTCCCACCCGCGCGGATTATATCCAATCGCACGTCAGCAAAATTCTGTCCGTCCTTTCCGCCTCAGTCAATGCTTTTGTATTCATCGCATTTACAAACAGGATGAGAAGTAAATGGCGGGCTGTTTTAGCCAACGGATTTGGGCTTAGCCCCCAAAGATTTGAGACCAAACAAAGAAACCGCGGGGAAGTGGAAATTGAGAGGATCAATCAAAAACTGTAAATAAATAAGCCGGCACGGCATGGAAATATTGTCGCTAGTCGCTGATCAGTGATCACAAATCTGACACCCATTTCTCCCAATTCTAAATTCTTGATCAACACATTAAGGTCCCGGATATGTGGTAAATTCTATTAGCGACAATGTTTCATATAGGGCCAATAAGCGACAGCAAATCCACAATTATTTTTTATCGATGTGCCAATTCCCTTGCCTCTTTTTGATCCATGGAACAGAAAACACTTTGAAGTGATAAATGAAAAGAGCAAAAGAAAGCACGGATTAATCGATAAAAAGGGGAGGATATATTTTGCTTTTTAGCTTACATCCAAATGCTTATCCGACGAACTTCGCGCAGTTTGTCCTCAAATTCGAGCGAACCGCCGCTGCACAAAATCAGCGAAGTGCGAGCAGCAGCAGCATCAGTTCCCGTCATTGACGTCTAAACAGAAGAAGCACAAAAGAAGAAGCATTTGGTGCCATCCGAACAAAAGTTAAAAAAAAAAAGGAACAAAGAAATGCCCCCAAATTCCTTCTCTTTTTCGTACATTTATTTTCTTTGCCTTTCAAAACATTCCTTTGGCAACATTTATTACTAAAAACAATAATAAGAAATATTTATTATTGTATTGAATTAAAATTACATAAGTTGAGCCTCGACCCCCGGCACTGTTTTTGCCGGTTGCACTTCAATGGTATTGGGCTGGCTGTTTTTAAATGACTTTCTAAGACTTTCTGTTCTTTTGAAAATTTTATTTTATTTTTTTCGACATAAATTTTTACCCCCGACGAATTTGGTTGGGGGTTTTCGCCCCCGAAGGTCGGGGCTCAACCCTATAACAAAATGATCCAATTATTTCAACAATATTTATCGTAAATATTATTTATAGAAAAGTCACATAAATGAAAAAGTCACAAATTCTTCAAAAATTACATCAGGTTTGTCTGATTTTACAACATTGGGTATTAATGTTTGTGAGATTAATTTAGAGCAATTTGTTCTCATTATAATTCTTTTCTTTTCATTGCTTCGGCTTCGATGGCCTCACAAAAGGCAAAATCGGACGCGCTTTTGAAGTGCCGAATGGCGCCTTTGTACTCGCCCCACAACTCCTGGTACTGCTTGATTTCGTTGATGAATTTGTAACGGCAATTGAAAGTGTTCACGTCAAAAGTGTCACCGAAAATTCTTTTCTCCTCATTGTAACGCACCTTTAAATGATCGAATGGATGCCATTTTTCTATTTGATTTGTGCCAATTCCGTTAATTCAATGCCGCCTTTGACTTTTCTCAAATTCAATTCAAAATGCCATTGTTTTCTTTGATTCTTTGCTTTTCCCCAAAAATTGTCCATCAAAATGACCTGCGGAAGTTCGGTGTAAAAGCTTTGATTGAGTCGATTCAAAGTCGGATGCAAAAATGTTCTGTTGAACATTTGCTCGTGCCAGCATTGAATTGCTTCGGCGTCTTTTTTCAGCAGCATTTTATTGGCGAATAGAAAAGGAATTGACCCTTTAAAAATGATTTTCGAATTATTAAAAATCTTAAAATTAATTTTACCATTTAAATTCGGCACTAAATCCTTTAGTCCAAGAATGCAAACGCTATGCCGCTTTGTCCCACTACGGCAAAACTCTCCGGCCACATGTGCCCAAATGGCCATCCTTCAGAAGGAATTTATGACGAAAGTAAAAATTATAAGTTTAATTAATTATTTATGTAATTAGTCAAATAATTAAATAAACAATAATTAATTATTTATGTAATTAGTCAAATAATTAAATAAACAATAATTAATTATTTATGTAATTAGTCAAATAATTAAATAAAACAAATCAATTAATCATAATTTAATAAAGTATAATTGCTCACCTTGTGATTCCAGGGGCCAATTCTTCGTTAAAACATTTTTGAGTAAATCCCCCGGGCGCTTCCATAAATTCATTTGCGGCCAAAGTCTGTATGAAATATTCGTCTACGGCATAATCGTAACTGAAAAACAAAAATGATAAAAACAAATAAATAAATATTTTTACAAAAATGTTACGTATTTAATTGGTCAAGCATAATGGACACATCCAACTCATTGAGAAGCCAATGGACAAATGCCTTCGTCAAACTTACTGCGGAAGTGCCTTTGTTCTTTTGAAGCACCAAATCGGCACGGTTTTTGGATTCTGAAGGAAATGAAATATTTTTAAATGAATTAATAATTTAAAATGAATTAATGAATATAAATAAATGTTTAAAATGAATTAAATGAATGTTTAAAGTGAATTAAATGAATATAAATAAATGTTTAAAATGAATTTGAATATAAATAAATGTTTAAAATGAATTAAATGGATATAAATAAATGTTTAAAATGAATTAAATGAATATAAATAAATGTTTAAAATGAATTAAATGAATATAAATAAATGTTTAAAATGAATTAAATGAATATAAATAACAGTCCACCATTTCTGAACAGCTTCAAATTGTCTAAGGACCAATTGTTTCCCTCAAAATTGACGTGGGTTGAGCCGATGCGCGTGAATTGAATGTCATTGGTACCGTTCATCCATTTGAATATTTGGACCATTTCGTCGTTGGTCTTCATCTGCAGATCGTCGTTCTGGCAAGTAAATTTTAATGTTAGGTAATTAATTTTAATGGAATTTTAATGCCTGCAAAAGGATGGCATAATGCCACGACTTTTCCATCAAAAGTTTCATGCATTCCATGCACGATTGGATCTGAACAATGAATGCCTTCAGTAATAGAGCACAACCCATCAAGTTCAAGCAGTACAAAAGTGCCGTCGCATTACATAATTGTGTCCCCTGCTGTCCATGACATATTCATTGTCCGGCGAAGTGACCAAAACATTTGGGAAACACATGGCCAACGAGTGAATCTGCTGACGGAATATTCGCGGCGATTTTTCGTCGATGGCATAGCAATACCAATTTTGGGGAGCGTAGCTGGAAGCAAACTCCATTTCGATGAACAAATAATCCTGGAGAAAGAGAGACAGTGAGAGGAATAGAGGGGGAAAGAGTGAAAGAAATAGAGAGGGGGAGAGAGTGAGAGAGATAGAGAGGGGGAGAGAGTGAGAGAAATAGAGAGGGGGAGAGAGTGGGAAGAGAGAGAGAGGTACAACAAAGTCCCTGAGGGACGGGAATGATTTCATTGGCAAGACAGAGCCAACGTGGCCAATGTGGACATGCCAAGGAGTCAATATGACTAATGTGGACGTCCCCAGCACCTGGTACACCCCTCGAATGAATGCCAACGGATAATCGGTCCCATTCCGATTGTCATTTTGCTGGTGGTCGAAGTGGAAGTAACGTGCGCGAATTGACCCGCAGTCTAGCGGCAACGTATCGCCAGGATCAGAAATTGTCTTTGGAGACGTTGCCCGCTCCTCAGTATAATCCGTATCATTGGCCAACACTCGGCCACAGTCAATGTTCGAGAATTTGAGTATCTTCGATTGGCCAAGTTCGGGTGGCTAAGCACACATATTAAAAATTCAAAAGTTTTCTAAGCCCTATCAATTACCACGCCCCAAATTTGCATTTGCCGTAGACTTCGGTCCGTTCGGCTCAAATCCAACGGCGCGGAGAAAACATATTCCAACGCGCGGTTTTCATAATCCTCCGTATGAATGGTTTGTAATGGAATTTCACTGAATTAAATCAATTGATTAAAAAATTATTACTAATTTAAAGTGTAATCATTTCAATGATACATTTTGTTGGATTGGCATTTTCACCAAAGATCGGACAATACAATACAATACCAGTATATTGGTACTACAATGAAAATCGAAGAAAAACCAATAACAATAGAAAACCAATAGAGTTATTGTATTGGTTATGGTCCTCCGAGTTTTCGATCTCTCCAATTTCAACTTATAATTAATAATCGATCATTTACCGCGTGTCCTTTGCCGCATTACAATGCACGTGTTCCAGCAGAAGGTGATGTGTGCTGTACTGCATTCGAATTGCGTCGGTGCTGAACAGCCCGTGGCATCGGCGCTCCGAAAAAACGGCGCCAATAATAAAGGGAATTGGGGCAACGGAGCCGGCAGTTGGACGAATTGTGATGGCACTAAATTAAATGATAATTAAAATTAACGGCATTTTAATTGGGCATTAATTAAAATTAACGGCATTTTAATTGGGCATTATCACAAGTCAGTCAGTCATTAACTCGCCTGACATTTTCCCATTTCTGATAACATGAAGTGAATGTGGAGCCTTCCGGATGGAATTGCATCAGGCTCATGGTAATTTCCCCTTCACCGAAACCCGTGGGACAAATAACACAACCGCTGACCAATACGAGCACCATATCTGTTGATGAATGAACAATTTGCATTGGATCAGTGAGTTTAATCAATCCATGCCCCCGAAGGGCGTTGAAAAAGTGGTGAACACAATCAAATACAAAGTCAAAATGATATCATTTTCTATCTGATTGCTAATGGAGAAGGCAAAGAATGGTAGCAAAGTGATGCCGTTGTCGGACCGTTTCTGTGTTCGACGTACAGCTCGCCGCTCCTTTTCATTGCCGTAACCCCCGCGGGGCCATAAAACTGCGCCCGGGTACAAACTCGTACCTAAACAGTTTCGGCACAATCACAAACCAATAATCGTACACTAAAAGCAGAACAGACGCACTGAATTTTGTTCGTCCGTGTTCAACGGACATCGGTCAATGCCTTTTGAGAATTGTCCGATCCAAGTCAACCATTGGGGGTCTTTTAGGTCAAAGTACAAACTCGGGTCCAACGGTCCGTCGTCCGAAGACTTCTTCAACTGTCCCAATAAATTTATGAATTCTTTTGTCATTTTCAATTTTGCTTATAAATTAATTTTTACCTCTTCAGCGTGTGAATATTTTGACAAAATGGTTAACAAAATGCAAAATTGTAAAAAAACTAGGAAAAAATTCATTTGGCTCTGATAAATATGAAAGCAAAAAAAAATTATTTACATGTCTTTTTTATGTAAATAATTAATTTATACACCTAATTTGAGAATTATTAATGGATTGGTAAAATAAAAAAAACTAACAGATCTGTAATTTTTGTATTTGAATGGGTCCTCATTATTCGTCTGTCAGTGAAATGATTAATAAGAAATAAACGTCGGATGGATGCTTTTGGTTGTGGGGTGGGGAAGCAAGGCAATGAAGTGACTCACATCGGAATTTGTGCAGACTTCCGATCAATGGATTTAAATTTCAAAATTTTACAGAAACCAGGATTGGATAAATCGAAAAAATGCTTTTCTCTTTTGCTAGCCATTTAGATCTTACCAAAATTAATCTAATCAATTCGTCCGTCTAATTTTGAGGCTACAATTTTAGTGCCATCCAAATCCAAAGAAATCTTTATTTGCAAGAAGGGTGGTTTTTAATTATTTTTAATTCAGTAAATCAATCGCCTGCAATCTTTCGTTTCTTTGCCGATGGTTTCTCGAATACATTTTTCATCCCCGCTGCGTATTTTGCTACAAATTTAGCACTCAAAGGGGTCGGTGTTGCCCATACGCCTTGATGGTCTGTTGTGTCCTCCGCCGTCAAATGGGTCCACTTGGAGCGACTCGCTTTGCCAAAATTTTTCACCTAAAAGACCAAGCAACATAAAAGTCACTCATATACATATAGCTCAATCCACCATTTCTAAGATCAATAGATCGCCATTTTGAATCGCGAATTTTTTTAACGTGTCTAAAAAGTGAAAAGCTCTTCTTTTCTTTCTTTCTCTCAGATACAGTGCCCCCTTTCTATTGACCTTCACCGCCTGTGTCCATTCCCGTCTCCTCCCCCCTCTTGCCTCACCTGCATCACTTTCGGCAACACAGACTTGTCGAAGACGTCTTCGCCGGTTGCCTCAGCAAAGTTACGCCTCAGAACGTCGTCCTCCTTGTCCAGGAAGAAGGTACCGCGATGGTAGTACTTTTGCAGGAATTTGTACTTGCCCTTATTCTGTTGGTTAGTGATAATCTTGGGGTTCATGCGCATGTAATTGCGTCGTTCCTCCTCCGTCATGCCATGAATGCGCTCCATCTCTTCCTTTTCGAGGGCCAAACTGCGAAAGGGAACTTTTAAATATATTTAATTTTCGGGCCAGAATGTCTAATTGTTGGCTTGACCAAAAAACGCTTTGCAACTTTTGAAAATTATTTGGGAATCAAGTTGAAAACTCTTATTTTATATGCCAGATTCTGACGGTGACGCTATTAATAATAGGAAATTTTAATGGATTAATTAAAAATTGATCTAATTTAGATTTAAAAGTCCTTTTAATGATTTTTCTTTTTAAATTAAGACTAAATTAAAAAACCTACGCCTCTCGTTCCTCGCGGTTGCGCTTAAGCCGTTTCATCTCGCGCACCTTCCACAGCTCGTAGGAGACCTCCTCGCTCTCGTCGTCCGTGTTGACGGCCGTCAGGTCCAATTGAGCGCCCTCCTCCCGCTTCGCTCTCTCCTGGTCCGCTTCCCTTTTCAGCTGCTCTTCCACCAGCCGCGCCGACTGTCGCTTCTTGTCCTCCTTGCGCTTCTCCTCCTCCATTTTCATCTGCTCCAACTTTGCCTGCTCCTTCTCTAGCTCAATTAATGTCACGCGGTCATTTCTAAAATCGAAAATATCGCTCATTCGCCGTCTTGCATTCCGAAACTGACTTTGCCGTAATCAGCCAAAAAAAACAGAACCACTGTATTGTACCTTGGCACAAAGACTGGCTTCAACCGTGGCATCAATTCCTCCTCACTGTCCTCCTCTTCCTCCTCCGAACTTTCTTCCTCACTCTCCTCGCTGACTTCGCCCGCATCCGGCTGTTTGGAGAGCAATTCCTGAACACCACAAATAATGCTTATAGAGAGACAGAAGTTTGTCTGCCATTTGTCCCACTTCTTCCTCCTGCCTTTGTCGAATGCGCTTCAGCAGTTCCCTCCTCCGTTGGCGCTCGTCCTGAAATTAAGCTAAAATTAAATGAATCGTTATTCGAGTTTTGTGAAGCCTATTAGACAAAAAATACATAGGAGACACTGACTTCGTCCGCCTCCTCCTCCAGGTCCTCCTGCTCCAACGGCGCTTCCTCCCTTTCCAGCCGTCTTTGTCGTAACAGCGCGCGGTGGTGCCGTTCTTCTCGCGCCCCTTCGTCTTCTTCCTCCTCCTCCTGCCCAAGTGCAAATGCCTCTTCTTCCTTCAGCTCCCTTTTGTATTCATCAAATTGCTGGTCTCTCCTGTCTCGTTGTCTTAATCACCATATAAGAAATTTTTTGCAATTCTATTTATTTGATCGATCCCCATATTCTCCATTAATAGAAAACATCCCAAAAATGTATAAACCAAGCACCAAATGACCTTAAATAAATTTCAAATTGCATCGAACCTTTTGCTATCCTTCCGACTGTGCCGATGTTCGCCCTTATCGCGTCGATGTTGTTCCCTTTCCCTTTTGTCCTCTTTGTGTTCTCTGAACTCCTTTTCTGCTTCCTCTTCATTATCCTGTTGGACGCCTTCGTCCGAATCTGAGTCTCGAGCAAATTCAGGGCTGAAATACAATATTATGGAACTCGAATAAAAATAAAAATAGGTTAAAACATTTTGCCGGCCATATAGCGCTGCACTTTGACTTTTTTCATCACAACTCTGCCCTTCTCATCCTTTACAGCGATTGCGCCTGCTGTTGGCAGAGGCCGAGGCCCCAAAGGTTTGTTGTCCAAATTACGTTCGAATTTCGGCACAAAATCGCCCATAATTAATCTAGTAGAAGAAAGATTTCTTTACAAAAAAATAAATACAGAGCAGGTAAAAACAGTAAAATTCAAAAGCTACCACAAAAAAAAAAACATTTGCCATGATCATGAAATCTTGTCAAGTATGTGTGTAAAGTGCTTGTTGCCAAACGTGCAAAAATATTTAAATTTTTTAGTGAACTCACGTTTGCCCCAACTAACTTTTTCAGGTAGAAAGCGTATTGGGTTCAACTATTTTATCTTGTAATTTAGCAACGCATAATATTATTTTGAATCAAAATGACAATTCATTCTCGCAAAGTGGTGGCCTATTATTACGATGGTCTTTTATTTCTTTTATAAGAAGTTCGCCAACCATTTCCATTGTAGGTGATGTTGGTAACTACTACTACGGTCAGGGTCATCCGATGAAGCCCCATCGAATTCGGATGACTCATAATCTTTTGTTGAACTATGGACTCTATCGCAAAATGGAAGTTTTTGTAAGTCTGTTTTTTCTAATTTGTTCTCATCCAGCGGCATTTTCAGAGGCCAAAGTCCGCGTCGCTGGAAGAAATGACTAAATATCACAGCGACGATTACATGCTCTTTCTAAAGGTTAGTTGTTTGGTCAGCCTATAACGGCATGGTGAAAAAGCCATTGCAGAACATAAAGCCGGATAACATCGCCGATTTTGGTCGTCAAATGCAGCGCTTCAATGTGGGCGAAGACTGCCCGGTGTTTGACGGTCTCTTTGAATTTTGCCAAATTTCCAGCGGTGGATCAATAGGTACAGATTCTTGATGTTAAAAAAGGAACTGAGTTTGGTCTCAGTATTATTAAGTTTTTAATTGTTCACAAATTTAGCGGCGGCTACCAAAATAAACAAAAAACATGTCGATATCGCAATAAATTGGATGGGTGGATTGCACCACGCCAAGAAATCGGAGTAATGAACCCACTAAATTACCAAAATTAATGCGTTTTTAATTTAGGGCGTCCGGATTTTGTTACACCAATGACATTGTTTTAGCTATTCTTGAGCTGCTTAAATACCACCAACGTGTGCTGTACGTGGACATTGACATTCATCATGGTGATGGGGTAGAAGAAGCGTTTTACACTACGGACAGAGTCATGACGGTCTGTTTTTGCGCAAATTTTTGTTGAAAAGACAATTTCCCTATGGTTATTTTGAAAAAAAATGATACAGTGGTCTTGTCATTGAGTCAGTTTTTCGTGAGTATTTCTGACTTCGGCATTATGCTAATATTTGCTTTGGGTTCTATGAATGCAAATTATTAATGTATTGTATTTATTGCCTTTAAGGTCTCTTTTCACAAATACGGCGAATATTTCCCGGGCACCGGTGACTTGAAGGTTTGCCATAGATTGAATGGCAAATGCGTTAACTCATCTTCCTATCTCTCTACCTTTTTGAGGATGTTGGCGCCGGCAGAGGTCGCTACTATGCCGTCAATTTTCCCCTCCGGGATGGAATTGATGATGATACTTATGAGCGCATTTTTGCCCCTGTCATGGAAAAAGTCATTGGTGCCTATCAGCCCTCAGTCATTGTGCTTCAGTGCGGGGCCGACTCACTGACGGGCGACCGTTTGGGCTGCTTTAACCTAACACTGAAAGGTCTTTTTTGGCACTGAAATCACGTCAAGTTTCAACTTTAAGGTCACGGAAAATGTGTTGAGTATTTGAAAAAGTTTAACTTGCCTATGTTGATGCTTGGTGGCGGCGGTTACACTATACGGAATGTGGCACGATGTTGGACTTATGAGACTGCCGTGGCATTAGACACCGATATTTCCAATGGCATTTTTCATTTTCCTGATTATTCTTGTGATGTTTCTTCGCTCAGAATTGCCCTACAACGATTATTTTGAGTATTATGGGCCCGACTTCAAATTGCATGTCACACCTTCCAATATGCCAAATCACAACAATTTGGAATATTTGGACAAAGTGAAGTGGGTTTTTTTTTGCTTTCCAACAGATAAATACTTGGAAAATTTAGAGAAAAAATATTTGAGTCGTTGCGCGAAATTCCGCATGCGCCCGGAGTACAAATTCACTGTATGCATTTTAATCATTCGATTAACATTTCCTTTGCTTTTTCAGCGCCTGAATCTGATGCTATGGTTATGGATGAAGAAGCGCAGTTGGACGAGGCTAACCCTGACGAACGATTCCCGGGTAAAAACGACAAAGATAATTTTCTAAATAAAAAAAATAAAATTATTTATCAAGAAGCTCTAAGTGACAAGTTGGTGGAGCACAATAACGAGCAGTTCGAAGGTGAAAGGGAAGGCGGAGACGAGAGGAACCGCGATAATGGAACATCGATGCAGAAACGAGCCGCCTCTCCTATGCATGGTGACAATGAAGAGGGATCGCCGACCAACGCAGCGGTTGAGCCCGGGCCGAAGAAGACCCGACTGACCGAGACAGAAGCAGAACAGGAGAAAAAGGTTCAGTCCGAGTGCTTTTAAATAGTTTCATGCTAGAAAAATCTATTTGGTTTTTCTGAAACTACAATATCGCAAATTGGTAATTAAGTGAGTACGGAATATGTATGAGCAGCGACTCGTACAAACTGAAAACGAAATAGAAACTCACCACTTAAGAAGCAAAATGCTGAGGAACGGCCAGCTTCAGTCGGCACTGAAAATGCGACTTCTACGCCAATGGAACAGTCGTGAGCGTGCAAGATCTAAAGCATGCAGATTGACAAACAATGACAAAATTGGTGTTCCCTCTCCGCCCAATTTCTCTGTTTTTTCTCCACTCCCTCGCTAATATTTTAAATGGTCTCTTTTCTCTGTTTGTTCATTTTTCGATTTTTGTAACGATTAATACACTTACACTTTAAATCAAATGTTGAAAGGTTTTTTCCATTTTTATACTTTTCAGTTTCGATTCTCATTTAGTGCGATTTTTGTTAAATTGGATTTTTATTAAGACGTTCGAATAATGGCAACGAAAGGAGGAAATGTCAAGCGTGAGCAATTTTATGTGCGATATTATGTTGGTCACAAAGGAAAGGTGAGCAAGGGCAAATTCGAACTGGGTTTGCATTTGGGTTGTCTTCGTAAATTGGTCTACGCACTCAACAAGGGCGTATCCAGACCATGGATTTCCGGTGGGGGCTAAATGAAAAAGCCGGTCTTTGAGGTGCTTTCATTATCCTTTCCAAGTTTTCATACGACAATTACTTTTAATGGGAAAATTGGTAAATATTGATCATATGCCCCAAAGCCAAAAACACATAAAACCACTTTTATGGGGTTTGTCAGGCGCTGAAAACGATAGAAAAATCAAAAAAA
>JAKKIK010000560.1:0-28181 GCA_024500135.1 Heterodera carotae | reverse complement strand
TAAATTTCCTCGAATTTAGCCTTATTTTCCTTAAGAAACTTGGCTATATTTTTCAAAAATTTTCTCGGCGGCGCCTATCGGCACCGCCGAAACCCACAGCTCCGAAAAAGTTTTGGTTGTCGGGCGAGAGCAAAAAAAAAAAAAAGGTCGTCGGTACCACTCCCCCCCAAGCCAAAATCCTAGGTACGTCCCTGAGCAGCAGAAGAGAGTAAAGATTGGTGAAGAAGCACTGAATATGCTGTTGATGGCAGGGCAAAGATTGATATGCCTGACAGACAACGAAAAAAATTTTTTTTTTGTCATAAATGGGGCGATGAAAGCGCAGTGCCAAAAAAGGAAACTTGCCATCTTTATTATTATTTTTGAAATTCCTGAAAAAAGTCGTCGAAGCGCATGGATTAGAAGATGGTTTTTTTTGTACATATCCTCCCTTAAATAATTTTTTTAGCCTCCCCTAAAACATCCGGCTTGTTACGGGCCTGTATCAAGTATTAGGGTCTGGGCCTGATGGCAACAACCTATTTTAAGGGATGCTTTTTTTTTGTTTTTATTGCATTTTGGTTAAGGAATTCGTACCCCGTGTACCCTCCCCTTGGATATGTGCCTGGAACCCCACGGCCATATTGTTTGTTGAATTCTTTCTTTGCTTGAATAAATTATAAATTATTGCAAAATGTTGTGATTCCATTGATTGATTTTTGATTGATTGATTACAAAATGATAATTTCTTAAAAAAGGATGATACGGAAGTTGGGATGGGATGAGCAAGCAAGCAAAAAGAAAAAGAAAGAAAGGAAGGCATATAGCAGCAGAGCATATAACAGAAGTGGTGTTGCAGCCCGGGATGAGAAAAGTTTGATGGGGTTCACGCATTTGAAAGTTTTAGACGGATTCGGGTTTCGACATTTGGAAAATTAGACTGATTCAGGTCGGCATTTGGAAAATTTTAGACTGATTTGGGTTTTCAAAAACATCGCCATGCTGCCGAGATTCGGGACAGGCTACAACACTGCAGCCCGAAGTGGTGGCATTAGGAAAATCGGTCGCCATCCATCCGCGTCCCCCCGTTCATTGTCCTCCGCCGCCTCCGGTGCCATCGCCGCCGGCGTTGTTGCTGAACATTGCATAGCATTTGGCGTGCATGCCCAATGCTTGTTCAGCCTCCGCTCGTTGCTCACTGTTGAACAGGTGCAGCCGCTCGTACTTTGCGCCCAGTTGAAAAAGCTATAATAAAATGACCCTTTTCCGTTTTGAGCCCCCGTCGGTATCCCTTGGAAAAAGTCAATTTCTCCCATTTCGGTCATAAAAAATACCGTCCTGGCCGGACAGGTCCCGTTAACTCTTTTATTGGGTGGAAAAATTGCATGCTACCAAAATGTCAGCCGAATCCATCCGATTGAACACTTCGTGGACAGCACACTCTGTTCTGAGTCGGCTGTACAGCTGTTGAACAACCGGCCTAGTCTGTTCAAAGAGTGTCTTCAGTTGCTGTTGTTTCCTCTGCAATTCAGCCAGCACTTCGTCCTAAAATACATTATTTGTGTTTTTTTTTCTCTTACCATCCACAATTTTTCTGAGAGGGGTCTGACGGTGGCAACAGATACGGTCAAGGAATTTGAAAATTTAGTGCCGTTTTTAAGTAAAAGCTTGCCAAAAAAAGATGGAATTTTGGCACTGAATTGATCCGAACATGTAATCCATTTTTTCATTATTTTCCTTCCTCCTAATAGTGAAAAAATTTTAAGATTTCATTTCGGGAGAGAGGGTCGTTACTGGCCTGGAATAAGTGCATATCACCCAACAATGAGCGGCTAACACACACTCACTTTGGCTGGTGGCGGTGTTGCGGCACCTGCCAAAGTGCCATTCTTTGTGCCGACGCCACCGCCGCCAGCAACAGTAGCAGCAATGAGCCCATTCTGTTGATGCGGTTGTTGTTTTGTTGTTCTTGCTGTTGCGGTGGTCGCTTTTGCTGGCGTTGTTGTTGACGACGGTGGTGTGAGCGCAAGATGGTCTGCCGATGCTGCAGAATTGCGCAACTCTGCCGCCGAGGATGACGACGCCGTCGGCGTTGTTGTACATTTGTTGCTGCAACTGCTGCTGCTTCGGCTGACGCTTTTAACAATTGGTGTTGGCACGGCCGCCACACTTTTGTTGCAGCGTTCCACCATGTTGCTAAAGCGCAATTTTTTTAATTTTAACGATATTTGTATAAATTGTCCCGATTCAAATAATTGTTATACGATGATTCGGGCGATTTATTGTTGTTGTCCGGCTTGAACATTTTTGCTGCCGGTGGCATTGCCGCGTATTGTCCCGACGACGATGACGAAGCCGCTGTTTGTCGCCCACCAATCGTTGCGGCGGCCGCCATCGGCACTCTTCGCTTGTGCGACGCTTTTTTTAGTGGCGGCGACAACGGAACGACGACATTCGCAGCAACAGCTTGGTGTCGTTGTCGCACACAGCAACGGAGCCTGGACATGTAATGGTCGCCCTCAAAACGGTCCAGCAATTTTTCCTTAAACTCGCGCACCGTTGAATTGGAAATGGGCCTCAAATATCTGGGAGGGAAATTTTTTTTATTAAGTTAAGGTATGCATTTGTGCGTCCGTGTTATACAAAAATTTTTTAATAACATATAATATATATTTCAATTGGCACGACTTGCGGCGGCATTTGCTGCTCACACTCACTCTTTGGCCCATGTCCAAAAACGGGTTGGCACGTCCAAAATGTTTGGCGCTTCCTCATCCTCGGGTGAAGAAAGAATGCCAAGGTCGGTAATGGTGCTGAATTGATTGATTAACGCATTTTGCGGGTCGGGTCAATTCGCCGTTTTGTTGAAAAAAATTTTGCGACAGGAATCCCGGTAAAAACAGAACCCAATAAACCCAAGTAAGCAACGTTTAATTCAGGAAAACGCGGACCCATTATATTTTTGCTAAAATATTGGAGCGGGAAACCCCGTCAAAACCGGGATTTAATCCCGGGCCCGTCCGGAAACCCGTATTGAAACCGAAATGGGGAACAAAGGCCCGTCCGGAAATCCCAATCCCGTCTTAACGAACGCAGCCTAAACCCGAGACCCACTCAAGCTCCTCCGGCGTCAGCTCAGCGCTCCTGTTATTGATACTGAACTTGCGCTGCTGTTGCTGCCGCTCGCGCGCACTGAGTTCAAACTTGGGCATCGGACGTCGCTGCAAATCGACGGTCGGATATTCGCCCGTCGACATGTAAGTGATTTCGCCATGGATGGTCTTCTGGCAGTCGACATTCAGCGAGATGAACTCCTCCAGCTCGTGCTGCATCAAATGCTGAACAATGACAGAGAAAAATTCGGTAAAAATGTGAAAAACCATAAACAACATTTTTTTTAATCATGGCTATAGGTTTTTTTAAGGCGATAAATCGCTAAGTTTAGGCTAAAAGATATCTTAATTTATTAATTAAAATGTACTTCAAGCGGTATGAATTTTGCCAGGACTGGTCAAGACTAAACCAACTTATGACACTCTCCGGTACTCGGACATTTGGCCGGGGGAGTTCCAGGGCGCACTGACTCCAACAAAATCACGTGCCATTAGAAACAGACCAAGGTTTCAACATCCAATGACTTTGTGGCATCGTCGCCAAGAAACTTGTAAATGTTCGGGTATTTGTCCGCATTGAGTTCATCAATTTTCAGGTCCGGTAAAATGCCGAACACATCCACACAAACGCCGCCCGACCGTTTTTGATCGTTCAGGTCAAGCCCTAAAAATGTAAGCAAAATGTTTCGATAAATTTTTTTTTATTAACCATTCAAAATTCGCGCATTGCTTTTCGCTATTCGTCCAATCACAGGCGAATCTGGTGAATTGGTATGGTGTTGTGGTTGATGATCATCATTGTTGTTGTTGGAATTTGTACTGAGTCGGCGCATGCCAGCAGTGTGCACAAATTTGGCAGCAGAGGAAGTGGACGGTTGCTGTTCACAATCATCATCATCATTATCCGGAAGAAGTGACAAATTTGGAGTTTGTGATGATTTGGTGCGCAATTTCATCATATTCGATGCGCAAACCAAACAAAGACAAATGATTGTTTGACTCTGAAAGCACCCACATAGTCAAAACAAAAACGATGCTTTCTCCAAGTTTGGACACAGAAATGTGAGATGGATGATTGAGTCGAACAAAAAGCATAAATGCGGGCAAAAAAACAACAGCGTGTTTTCGCCAATTTAAATTGTGGAATTTACGTGGAAAATTTTGCTGAAAAATTTTGCCGCCTTTATGAAATTTTTGGGCAAATTTACTTTTCAAAATCCGATTAAATTTGTCAAAAATTTCTTGTCCACACTTCACGTTTTGCTGTTTACCTAAGTTCAATGCCCAAAAAAAAAATGTTTGCGGCGATCCGGGTTCTTTTCTTTCTATTTGTGCTAATAATTTAAATGTCAATTTCTCAAGAGATTTCCAATTTAATTACTTTTTTTTTTGATTGATGGCGATGAGAAGGTTTATCGCCGAGGCGATCAAAATTGTCGGTACCATAAGTGTACCACTCACTTTCTTTAACCTCGTAGCCTATCCGTCACATGTCGAAGGCACTTCCATGGAGGTGGGCAAACGGGCGGATTTTTTTTGATTTTCGACTGTTGGTTTGAATTCGGGTCCGGGAATACACGAATTGGATTCGGGATCAGAGAACCTAAAAACCCCTAGAAACTTGTTTTTATGACTTAATAGTTTGAAAAATTTTTGGAAAAAAGGGAACACCAGTACCATGCGATGTTCGCTAAATTTTGAAGGGCTTAATCAAATTGTTGGGGATCTCATGTCAGTCAGTGTCCATCGATTTATGTCTTCTTCTTTTAGCCGACAATTCATCATGGCGACGTTGTTTGGGTGTCAAGGCTTTTCGTCCATTCGCCTTCTGTCGGCGACATTTACTGTTTTGTGTAGGTCACTTTTATTTATTTTTTTAGATATTTTTGGTGCCAATTTATTTTTTGCCGTTTTTCCTTTAGCTGTCCCGCCGACTTAACAAAAACACATATGAAACGAGTTGCAGCATTGGCTGGACAAACTGTTTTGGATCACAATAATGATCCATTAAAAGTGTCAGAAAACCATCTTTGGATGCGTTCGGATAATGTCATGTTGGACAATGCTTGGGATAGCAGACACTACGGAGAGGTGAAGGAAATGGGAGGGCGATAGTTTGGGTTTGAGTGGCTGAGAAAATCGTCAAATCCATTTTCAGGTGAATTACGACCTGCTGAGGGGTAAGGCCGTATGCATAATTTGGCCTCCCACTCGCTGGAAGTCGCTTCGTCGTCATGCGCATTCTTCAAATTGATTCAAAATCAATGAATACTTTTATTTATTGTTTAATAGTGTGTGTGAATGGATTTTTTTTATGTTATCGCTTATTAAAAAAGTTTACTTCGACACGTTGTTCATTTTGCAACATAAAAATAGTAATAATGACTGATATTTCTAAAATACATTTATTCCAAGTGTCATCTTTTTTTCATTTCCCCGACAGTTGGCCCCTTGTGCGATCCTTTGTCCCGTTCCAATACACATTTTTTTTATACTTCCTGTCCATTAGTTCATTTTTTGTCGAGCGCGGTATTGACCAGCTCCCTTCTTTTCCCTGTTTTAAAACGGCGTAATTCATGTCAAAAAGGCCTCAATTTTTTCGTTTTTTGCGATAAACTTTTCTACACTTTGTTCATCAAACAATCACACAACATAAACACATATTTTGATGAGTGTGCCGTTGTCACCCTACCGGACAGAATCGGCCTTTTTTTACTCGGGTGGGATTTTCGGGGCGCCGGTTTCGACACGTTAAAACGGGCATTTTTGCCACATTTTCCCATCCCCGGTCTTAATGAATCCCCGTTCTCGTCCCCGTTTTTTTTTCTAAATTCAGATCTCTATTTTATAGTGTGCCGTCGTCGCCCTACCGGACAGATTGTCCAAATTTAGGGCACAAAATCACTCGGGCGCCATTCATAAAATGTCTGCTACCGCTGCTGATGATGGTCATCCGCATGAAGTAGAACGACAATTGAGGAAAATGTGAGTCTTAATTAAACAAGAAGAAAATTGTCCAATGTTTTCCCCTCTATTTTTAATCCTTTTCCGCAAAATAAAAATATCCTCCATAATATAAAGTTAAGCGCCGATCCGATGTTTTTTGGGTAATCATAAAGATAGTACAATAATGCTTGATAGAGACCGGAAATTTGAAAAACCCGGGAACGGGACCGGGACCGGGGTTTCTCCTTGAACCGGGACCGGGACTCCCGTTCCAAAAAACCCCGTTTTACCGGGAGTCCCGGTCCCGGTCCATTTTTTTGAACGGGGCCCCGCCCGGGAACGGGGTTTTTTTTTTTTTTGAAAATAAGACAAAAAGAAGAAATAAGTAAAACAAAGGTCTTTTTAAATTCGGCGGTGCCGATAGGCGCAGCCGAAAAAATTTTTGAAAAATGTAGACAAGTTTCTTAAGGAAAATGAGGCCTAATCGAGGGAAAGGCGGTGCCGATAGGCGCCGCCGAGAAAATTTTTTGAATAATGTAGCCAAGTTTATTAAGGAAAATAAGGGTAAATTCGAGGAAATTTAGGTGAATATGACCGATAATAATAAATAACATGGAAAGGATTTGAACCTGAGACAAAAATTCTGTTGTCGGTCGCATAGACCACTAGGACAAATGTCTAATGAGAAACTATTTGAATAATTTTATGAAATTAGTAAGGAAATATTCAAATTTTCCTTTAAATTTATAAAAATATAATCCATATGGCATAATGATCTTCGCCAAATTCAAATTTCTAATCAAGTCTAGGGGTGTATTTTTCAAGTCTGGAACCATTTTCGCTGGTAGAATTTAGCCCCGTTTATCCCGGGTCTGAATGAACGGGGCGGGACCGGGACCGGGGTTTCTCCTTGACCCGGGACCGGGACTCCCGTTCCAAAAAACCCCGTTTTACCGGGAGTCCCGGTCCCGGTCGCACCCCAAAAAAACCCGGGACCGGGACCGGGACCCCCGGTAAAACCCCGCCGGGGCCCCGGTCCCGTCCGGTCTCTAATGCTTGATTCATGATTATCAAAAACTCGGTAATATGTTTCTACGAACTTTTTAGGAGAAAAATTGAAAAAAAATCAAGTATATTGACGAAAAATCTTTTGACAAAATCAATGATTTTCAAAATCTAAGTTCACATCGTGTTTAACGATTGCCGTTTTTTTACAGATTTATTTGCGACGACATTTGGTTCGATTTGTTCCACTTTGGTGGACGTGTCGAGGTTGGGCAAATATTGGCGCCGCTCTGCCGCCGGTTCAGGGCGTTGGCGGACTCGCATTTGCGGCGCAACAAATGGCCACTTGGATGCTTGGAAATTGAACGATCTCCCGCCAACAACAATGGCTTTGTTGGTGCCACCGCCGTTGCGCGACTTTACAGAACGAATACTAACGGCGACAAAGTCGCAGTGTTGCCTTTTCCGGACGAACCGCTTCCGGACAGTGTCATCGGATTCAAGCGCATCACCATCAGGTCAGTCAGTGAGTGACTATTCGTTGACTCAAACTTATCTTAGGTGCCCCCGAAAATAGGGTTAATCCTGATCCTCATATTAGACAAAAAAAAAAAATTCACCGAGATTTTTGATAAAAAATGTGTGAAATTACGAATAACAATGATCGAATTACCCTTCCAAATTGTACGATAAACAAAAAATTTATAGCTTTATTACTATAGTTGCTGTCCTGAGTATTTCCCATTTGAATGAAAAAAATGATGAATTGAAAAATCCCTACCCACCTGCCCCCAAAACAGGAAATTTTAAACAGTTTGCTTAACAAATTCGTTCCGACGGCGGCAGTGCTGGACTCTCACTGTAAGCTCGGTTCAATTCTTTCCATGTTATCGCACCGAATATGGGCTTGGTAACTTTCACATTACACATTCTAGTTATGTTGACCACACGGTCATCGCCTTTCTGCACCGAATTCGGCGCCTGATCAGCACCAACGGCGTCATCACACTGGAGTTGGGCATCCACCCTGGCAATGCGCACAGTTGGACCGCATTTGCGGACCATGTTTGGCCTCTGCTCCATGATTCCGAGGTCAATGCCAATGGCGCTGTCGGCGGTGCCATCCGTGCACTGCGCTTTGACGCCTTTTACAATCTGAGCTGCCTGCGCAAGTACTGCTCGCCATCGGTGCTGCGCGCGTGTGCCAACCTGCGCTCCGTCGCTGTCGCCTACCACCAGTGGTTGCTGTTCCCACCTGATGACAGCGCTGGCGCGTCCGACGGGCAAGCGCTGTGCAAGTGGCTGCACACACCGCCGCCGCGGGCGCACGTGGACGGCAACGGCGGTCATGGCCATGCAAAAATGTTGAAATGGAGCCGAAGTTTCTCCATGGAGGAACTGAAATCGGTCGGTTCTCCCTAACCCACTGCTTGGGACAAGCGTCCCCAGCCAAATGTCCGAAACTTTGTCAGGACTGGTAACCACTGGACAACTCTGGACCGGCCAAATATTTTTTTTTATTGGCATATTTTTGTTTATTCCGTTGCAGACATTCCTCAATGCCACCACGGCGGCCAACTTTGCAATTTCGGTGTGCTCCGGTGGCCCGTGGGTGCCCTTTGAGCTGGAGAACGAACTCACCGGTGAGCGGCTAACATTCCAAAGCCGAAGCGGCGCCGCTGGCACCACCGCCTGCAATGACTGGTGGATGATTGAGCGGGCACCGCTCGGGCGCGGGCGGGCGAACGCCGCCGACACCACCGCCGCCGCGTGGGCCGACTTGGCGTGTCAAATGCTGGACGAGTTCTGTTGCGGTGTCAATCGTCGAGCGATGAATGTGCTCCGCGTGAACGGTTGGGTAGATCGCTGGACGTTCCGTTCATGGCCTCAGCCCAGGCCCGTAGAATTTTCTGGGTTGGGCTGACAATGAGACCGAACGGCCAACTCTTCCGCTGTTGTTCCAAAATTTTATTCCGTGATTCTGTTTTATAACTAAATAATTTTTCTAACTTTTAATTTGCTGATAAATATTGTATAAGAGGTGCCATTTTTGTTCGCCCATAACATACCAATGATGTAAAATTTGGCTAATTAAAAAAAATCAGTCTAAAAATGACCACTGGCGGATATGTAGTCCATTGACGGATTGTCCCTTGATGGATTGTCTGAACTTCTTTACATTGTGTACTAAAAAAGTTGTGGCTTAAAGAATTAGCACTGGCAGACTGTCCGGACATTTTCAACCCCCCTCCCCTCCTCCCATCTGCGAGTTTCTCAAATTTCGTTTCATTAATTCATAAAAATAATCTTTTCAAAAAAGCATTCATTGGACCAAAAATCAATATGTTTTTGACTATGATTGACTTATTGGCACCTGCGGGTATAAAAATATGTATTGTATTTTGTGTAGCCCATTTGTCAGCAGTTGAGCAAAGCATTATGTGTGTTTTGAGTATTTTGAAGTGAAGTATAACGCCTCTGGGGAGGAGACTCTCTCTCTCTCTCTCTCTCTCTAGTGTAATTCGTATGGAGAATTTGTGTACCCATACATATGGTAGTATACACATATATAACATATAATCTTTCCATATATTCCGTTTGGGGGCTGCTGGACGCGTCGTCGTGCATCATCAGAGCACTTGGGGGGATTTTGCAGTCATCGATTTGATGCTACTACTTTCTGTTCTCATCTCTGCGCCCGGAGAGGGGGCAACAGCATGGTGAGAGGCCGACGAGAGAGTGTAGGGCAGCAATGCAAAGACTAATCAATACCACACACACAGCAACAACTGCTGCTGGTGTTGAGATGGCTGACGAAGAGTGTATGTGTGTGTGTGTTGTGTCTGATGGAAACCATGGAGAATGGAAGCCACCATTGCTGGCAAGCGGCCGGCATACTGTAACGGTATCATCTACATACATATGCACCTCTATCCTTCACCGCCGACCGTCAAATTATAAAAAAGTAAATATACTCGCAAATCAAAAATCGCCGCTGCCTCATTTGAAATTTTGTTTGTGAGTTCCGCACTCAACGACTCCCAACCACCGATTTTTGTTGACCCCCCGGCGGGGAGAAACCTAATCTGATTGATTTATGTCTCACAGAAAACAATGTCATAATTGGGTATTGAGTAGTTTAGTTTGGATCAGATCGGTCAACTTTCTCTCTAATTTCTTAAAATTCGAGCAAAACAGTTATATGGCCTATTGGGTCGCTAATTACGGATCTGAACTCAGAATTACTTATTTCGAACTCCTGACACGAGAACTCAAACATTAAATTCAAATTTCTTTTTTTTTTGTTGAAAAGGTTCGTAATTTCTTGCTGTCTGCAACAAGGGCGCTTTTCCGTTTTGCTAACTATCTAGCCCTTTGAATTTTTTAAGGAATTTTTTCCCTAGACAATTTTAGGTCATTCGCAAACGACCAATCAATCTGACGGTTTATTTTCTTTATCGGGCAGTACCAAATTCTAAGAAAAAATTTTCAGTGTGTATGGAGGGGCTCGTAAAACGGAAAAATGTACCGCCGTTAACAAAATGTTTTTATTCGTTTCCTCAATTTAGGCTCCAAATTCTCTTGTTCGCCTTAGCATGGCCACCACATCAGCTTCTTCTTCCTCTACTTCACCAAGACTTCGTCAACCTTCGGGGGACAGTGGCGGCGGTGGCATCGGTCGCAGCATTTTAATTGGCATTGACACAAAGATGCACAACCATGTATGGGGATGGCAAAAATTAATTTTTTAGTCCCGACACGAAAAAATTTAAAAAGACACTTCGAATTTTTTAAAATCTTTTTTGTAGGACTTAGCTTTGCCACTACATGAGGCATGGTCTCACTGTCCATCTTGTAACTTCTTATTAGGCAGTCGCAAAAAAAATGCGCAACCGAAGGCGGTCCATTTGCAACTACAAAAGGCGCCTTAACTATTTGGGTGTCATAAATGTCAATATTACTTGGTTCAAATATTTGTGACCATTTTACTCCCAATTTTTTTATTTATTTTGCGTCTGCATACTCTTATACATATATACAGGAGGACAATAATGGCTTCCATCAGTATGGTGTAACGACGGACTCGCCGCCGGCGCCAAACAGTAGTGGCGACGCTGAACCGCTGAAGGACGCCACTGCTGCAAGCAATGTTGTTGTTGCCGATGATGATGACGATGTTATGATTGTCAACAACCAAAGCGTACAAGATGCAACCAAGAAAAATGGGACAGGTAAAGCGAGAGAGAGAGAGAGAGAGCAGGGAACGGACGGCAAAAAATTGCAAAATGTTGCATTTGGCGTAAATGAAAACTTGCGCTCAGACACCGCAAATGTCCGGACCGAAAATGGTACCCCCTCCAGAGTTAGTTTCCTCTCCAAGCGAAAATCCTGGATACGTCCCTCGCCCCCTTCCAATTTTGAACATTCTGAAATCTTTGTTTCTTCGACTTACATACAACTCTAACCCCGGATGTTCGGTATTTTTGGTTTTGCGCTACATTTAGATCGTTTCGACCTACGAACTGGTAGTCTAACATTAGGGGAAGAGGGGAAACGATACGGGGGGACTCCAGTCCTAAAGCATAGCTGGTACGAGTTCGCCGAGCAGTGCGTGTGGTTTTTAACTCTACCTCCGGTGGCACACTTTGCAGATAGCGTCGACTGCATTATGTTGGACGATGAGGAGGAGGAAGAGGCGGGGTTGGCGGTGGACAATGGCGGCACCGACGCCATTGCGCAAAATGGCACCGACGCGCATGCTTCTGTCAATGCCAGCAACAATGATGTTGATGACGACGATGATGATGATGACGATGTTCGCCTCATTGAAGAGCCAGTGCCGAAAAGGGCACGACGATCGTCCAATGACGATAATGATGACGCGGTGGTTGTTGTCGCTGCTGGCGATGTTCCGATGGGGGCGCAACCACCGCCCGTCACCCGAAGTCCGGTACCCGAGGATCCGAAAACATCGACAGAGGTTAGGGGGGGGGGGTGGTGGTTGGGTTTTTTTCTTTAGGTGTAGGGGGGGGGGGGTACGTACCCCGTTTACCCTCCCCCCAGGAAATGCGCCTGACCGAGACTTGATCTGGGACTCGAGATCGAGACCAAAAAACCCGGGGCTTATATCGAACCGAGACGGAGACTCTTTGTCATTTATTTGTTTTAATTTTTTAATAATGCCTTAAAGGGAAATGCTAAAATTTTTTTTTGTTAAATTTTGCTGTGTTAAGCCAACAATGGTCGATTCCACTGCGGCAAATGGCGGCAGCAAACTTTCGACGTCACCAAATGCTGCCGGCGGTGCTGCTTTGGTGCCTTCGCCGGACATCAACACGTACGGCGACCTGTTGGATAGGCTGCAACTGTATGTCCGCACTTCGATCAACGGCAATGACGCGGTGGACAGAAAGGTTTGGCATGGCACCGCGCTGCTTGCCAGAGCAATTTTGGGAAAGCGGACGTTAGGCACCCCAACCTTTTTCTGTCTTATCTATTGTATTTACTATGTCGGCATTTTCTGAATGTGTTCCATACTACGTTTCACGATTGAAGTTGGCGTTAAGACGCGCCCATTCGGCAAAATTTTTTGTTTTCATTTATTTTTAAAGACCTCTGGGATTGATAAAATACTGAAATAGATCCCAAGTAATCCTGAGTTCCGGCTTTTAAAGAAAATCATAAAATTCTGGAATGCTAGTCAAAAATCCGTAAAATTTACTGTTTTGCAGGTTTTGGACGCGTTGTTGTCCGCCATCAACACGCAGGTTCAAAAAGCGCCGTACGCTGTGCGAAAGCTGATTTTGGACAAACAGCTGGTGTTGCCCAACACAATTTCGGTACCACCATCACAAATTGTGGAGCTGCTCATTGAGCATGATCCGGGTTGGTTCACGAGTTGTTTGTTGGTATTGCCCATGCTGTTAGATATCCGACCACCGATGATCTGGCAATTGAAATTATGTTTTGAAGCGAAAAAAACGAGTTTCAAGCGGCAACATTAGGACAGCCATCCACTAAGGCATGTATCCAGGGGCCAAAAATCCAAAAATTTTCTCACAAAAAAAAGACAAAATGGTACCCCTAAAAAAGATAACTTGAAATTTTCCAGCCAGGTACCCTCCCCCAAACCTTACACTTCCCTATTATTCATTCATCACCGAAATTTGACTTATTTGAGGGCATTTTTACGATTTTTAACGAGGAAATAAAAGCTTCCACCCCACTACACTCACAGACCACCAATTGTCCCGCGTGGTCAACCGTATGTTTGGAGAGGAGAGGCCAAAGTTGACGGAACACGAAAAGAAGGAGAAGCAACTGTTGAAGGCAATGCATCCAGGCTGGTCAATTTAAGACACTGATAAATTGCGAAAAATTCAGAATTTTCACGAATTTTAATTTTATTCTACCAAATTGTTGTGTTCTTTAACCGCTTATTGTTAGTCTGCTCCAACTAAATGCCAAAAATTGTTATAATTACGGCAGTACCAATCGAATGCATTTGGGCCATACCTTTGGGCGCTGCTCCCTGACTCGAATAGGGCGACCCATGTTATAAAAACGCTAAATTTTCATATTTTTTAAATTCAAATCCCACTCATTTCAGCACCGAGCATGACCAAACTGTTGCTGGATATCGGCCAGGACATGGTGCAGGAGTCAACCTATTTTGACATTGTTTGTGGCTGCCCAGAAAATGCGCGCAAAAATTATTTTATTTTTCCAGGTACATGCGCGAAATCTGCCGGAAATGCCGAAAAACATGGACACTTACAAACAGGTTGTTGTTGTTAGACCACGCTTCCCTAACTATTTCCGGCCTATTTCATTAAGCCACTATTCAATTTTCATTTTTTTAAAATTTGTTATCTACTAAATTTGTACAAACAGGTGGCTGCGCAACTTAGGCCGGTGTGGGAGGGACTAAAAGGTGCGAGCAACTTTTTTTTGTTTTTTGATTAATTACTTAATCCATATAAAAAATAAATGTGCAGCCAAAAATGAGCCGTACAAGCTGAAGATGTCCACCTGCCATGTGTGCAATTTCAAAACGGACAGTCGGACGGTAATTTGTTACAAATGGAGGAGGTGGGGACACCATTGGGGTAATGAAAAAGAATCGGTATATATCATTTTTTCTAAATTTCATTGGGAATTATTTTTAAAATTATCAAGGAATTTCCGTGTTTGCTGGTGGGAGTAAAAAAACGACTTGCAGGCCCCCCTCTCCTCCGAAATTTTTTTTTGTTACGGGCATGGTAAACTGACGCCAAATATGTTCATCTCCTTTAGGTGTTGGACGGTCACATGCAAACGCTCCACTTCATCGGACGACGATATCAGTGCACCTTGTGAGTGTATTTTAATGGTATCTCTCGTGCTATACACAAACTTTTTAAAATATGCCTTAGAAAAAAGGACGAGTTTTAATTTTGGGTCTGTGAAATTACCATTTCACGTCGTTATAATGCACGCACATTTTTACCCGCGTTCAGTTGTCCCGAGTTTGACACCAACGAGTTCCGTATCACAAAGCACATTATGTGAGTTTGCGGGGGTGGATTTCATGTCGGGTTCACCGGGACCGGAATAGTTTCGGCTTTTCTGCCAGGATTTCCCGATTTTTTTTCTTTCCGGTCTCGGTTTTCCCAAAATGTCCGACCCCGTTGAACCCTAATTTTTCGTATCTTTAATTATTTTTAACTCACATGCCAAAAATATTACAGTGAAGAGCACGGAGTGCGCCCAGCACCGGCCGAAACAATGTCCACAAAAATGCAATGCCCAATATGTGAAGTTGATTTCAATTACAAGGTATGCCGCCGTGATTTGGGTCTGAGTGTTATCTTGGATATGGGGAAGAACCAAGCCCAGGGCGAGTCCAGGACTTTGTACTGTCTGGAGGAGGTTCTTTGCCGGAAAAATTTAAAAAATTAGGGATGTTTTTTTGTTAAGGAGTTGGGGTACGTGACCCTCGTACCCCCACCCTCCCTGGATAGGTCCCTGCCCAAACACCCATATTTTTGAGATGCATGTGGGATGGATGTACGTACACCTTGACCGGACCATTTTTCACGATTTTTCTCTCTCGGCCTTGCTGTCACCATTTTGTTACTTTTTTTTTCATTTCCAGGGCCAGCGCGACTCGCATTTGAGGGTAAAAATCAGGGTGGAAGTTGCAAATCGAACGAATTTTTTAGGTCTGTCGACGGGACCTGCACAAGTTGCGCACAATTCAGTCGGGCCATTCGCCAGAGCATATTTTGATGGTCAACCGATGGCTGTGGGAAAAGCCGCCCGTTGAGCCGTCAATTCTTATCCAACAGCAACAACAACAGCAGCAGCAGCAACAGGATGCATTTAGGCAACAGCAGCAACAAGTAAACAGCAAATACAAACAATACCGTATTTCCCCTTAATAAACCCTCACCAGGCGTGGTAGGGAATTTTGTGAAGGTCAAAAATCGCGAGAGTATTCCCTCCCCCTGAAAATACAGGGGCCTGATTGGACAAATACTCCACTCCCGGGGGGGGGGGGGGGGGGGGGCAGGGACGCACCCAGGATTTGAAGTCTAGTTTGGTAAGATGTTTTGCAAAACTCGCTGTAAGAGTCAATAGTTGTTACCAATTATGGAAGGAAAATAAAAGTGACACAATACCAATTATTGGTTGGTCCGGTTGTCCGGCTCTATTGCATTTGTACATTGATTAAATGTATGTGTGTGTGTGTTTAACGTGCCAAATCCTTGCCCATTGCCTGACAGTTCAAGCAGCAACAATTGTTGCTGCGCAACCAAAGGCTGCTCGGCGGCAGCGGCACAACGACAACGGCGGCCAATTCGTCGCTGACCGCGCTGGCAGCACAACAAGCGCGTCTGCTTGGCGGCGCGTTGTCCAACCGATTCCCCACAACAACGTCAGCAAACGCATCTGCGCCGCAACAGGTAATAGGAGTCATGTGCCCCCCCTCCCCTACAAGATAAAAAAATTCTTCACAAAACAAGACCAGGTTTGCCTTCCAGAGAACCAAACCCTGGCTACGTCACCTGCCGGACACTTATTTGTAATGGAGATACATTTTTTGTTAAAACTTTACAGGTGGGCCCATCGGTTGGCCAAATTTTGAGGATGGCACGTGAGAAGGGGCAAAACATCACGCCACAGATGATCCAAGCAGGTGGTTGTTTGGGTGTGCCACTCACACACAATGCCAATTATTGCGTACTTTTAATGCAAAAAAAAAGAATGGATTATTTTTATTTATTTATTTATTTTTACCTCTTTTTAGCCATGCAAACGCAACTGTTGCAACAGCAACAAAAGATGAAATCGCATCAAATTTTGGCCGCAGCTGCAGCAAAACTTCCACATCATCAAACAGCACCAGGAGCAACAACAACAATGGCATCCAACCAACAGCAGCGCGCGGCTGTTGTGCAAAATGCAAGACAACAATTGGTGAGCACTTTTAATATTGCACAATAGAAACCCCCGCGGGGGTTCTATTAAAGGAAAGGAGGCCACCAGCGATATGACTTCAATTAATTCCTCTGGGATTCATTCATTCATCCTGTGGTACCTCAGCTCTACGTAAAATTTAATCTTTGCCCGTCTGTATACCCCTCCCCCCTCGATCAGCACCGTATCCAGGGCACGGGCTTACCCTCGATGACCATGTCCGGACAACCCATGGTTTGTCCGTGATCCGGATAACCCATGGTTTGTCCGTGATCCGGGCAACCCATGGTTTGTCCGTGACCACTCCGAGTCACAACTCTCCCATTATGATTGCCTTCATTTTCAGCTGAAGACATCTGCTGCTGCAGTTGCACACTCATCCTCCTCCTCATCGGCACCACCAATGGCAGCCGCCGCTGGCGGCGGCGTCGGTCCGAACAGCCACGTGTGCGAAATATGCGACTTTGCGCAGTTGACCAACCGTGAGCAGTACCGCATGCATTTGCAGAGTGCGCATCGCCAACTGTTGGGCAAGGGCAACGCCGAAATGGCCAGCGGAGCGCCGCTAGCCTGTTCACGATGCCGTGACCGCTTTTGGACATATGAAGGTGCCTGCCCTGCTTTGAAAGTTTCATTTTTGGCATGAGATGAGCGGCCGGCTGGCTGATCATTGAGTGACTGTACAATCCGTCAACAAGACTGTACAAACTGACTAACACAAAAATAGTCCGTATTGTCCGGGAGCCGGAACATAAATCTTGCTGATTTCGAATTCTACGGTACCGGTATTTTTGCATACACAGGGTTGGAACGGCATTTGGTCATGGTCCATGGACTGGTCACCGGTGACCTGTTGGCCAAAGCACAGCGCAAGGCCGACGCCGGCAGGTGCAAGCTTTGCAGCAAGCAGTACGCCTTCAACATTTTGCAACATTTGGTCACCGACCATCAAATTAAGGTAACGGAAGAGACCAATAAACAACCAAAATGGAATAAATATTCATCTCTTTTAAGCTTTGCTCAGCAGAAATAATGTACAGGTTGGTGTTCTGCTGGGGGTTTCTGTCTGAAGCAAAAACATGCCAATTAGCACCGCTTTTATAGCAAAAAAAAAAAAAAATGTTCTCGCGTTTTTAATTTCAAGCGTCTCCATTTCCTAGATTAAATTGATAAAATTTCGAAAGATTTGTTATCAATTCAATCCAAAAGTTTGCTCTTTTCGCCGTTGGGGCCATTTACTCACATTTAAATCAAGAAAATTACCACATCAAGTTGTGATGTGTGCTCATACCGCTGCACGTCCTACCAAAAGTTAGAACGGCATTTGGAAACGGAGCATCCGAACACCGCCAACAAACGCTAATTAAGTGGAAGAAATGAACAGAGGAAGGGACGAACGGAATGGCGGCGAAAGGGCAAATATATGAATATGCCTCGGGGTGATGTGGATTATGATGAATGACCTATTTTTTTCCATTTTCCCGAACACATTGACACCACTTATTATGTATTTATGATAATGATGATAAACGTAAGACAGTGATGATTGGTGTGTCCATTTTAAACTGTCTTTCTAAAAAAATGATCAAAATGGAACATCAAACAATTTTGGTGAGGCTCCACAGCTTTTGAGCACCTTGCACATTTGTCTTCTTTTGAAGCCAATAGCGCATAAAACCTATTGTTTGAACATTTGCTAAAAATCAAGTACTTGATGAAAAATCAAAAAAAAAATCATAGATAAAATCAATGATATGCAAAATCTGAGTTCAGATTCGTGATCAGCGCATTTTTTAAGCCTAGAAAATGATCATCTAGAATTTTTAAAAAAAGTTTTCCGTCGGGACCACAAAACCAAACCATTGCCCTGAATTCGCTATTGTGAGGACAAATGTCATAGAGGTTTCCCAAATTTTTTTTTAGCAAAGAATGGATTCCTTGTGTACTATTCGGTTCGAAATTTTTCTAACAAAAGAAAAAACCACTTGCTAAACGAGCTGGGATTTGGTCGCAAATTTGTGCCATTTCTCTGCATTAAAAATCTTGTTTTCATTATACCAACAGTGAAAATGATGACGTTTTGGATGACGACTATCCGACTATGTTTATTAACAATATCTATGTTATCACAATTCATTGGGCTTGTGTACTTGCAATCCGTCAAGTTCATTTTCGAGCTCTCTGAGGTTACGCTCCAGGATTTTTACTTCGTCAAGTCGGCCCGCTGAAAATGAGAAGGGGGGGGGGGGGACAATTAGAAAAATCGACATTTAAATTATAGGAAATCCAAAATTGGTTGGAACAATTCATTCCCACCTCCTCCCCCTGATAACAACGACCCATACGAACCCGTGGTTAGGAAAATTTTTGACCAGGCATTCGGGCTTGCGTATCCTGAACTCCCAATTCCACCAAATAGGGTATTGAATGTAAAAGAGCGTAAACTGACCCAGTGTTGCTTGTTCGAGGAAACTTTTTGAGATCAAATATTGCTCCTGGACCTTTGTGTGTGCAGGGGTAAAAATTAGAATTTTTTATGAAAATAATGAAAGTTGTGGCGACATACGGGATGCAATTCGGCCAACCCTTCCATGAACGGGTTCTGCTTTTTGTCCGCAATCGGGTTGCCAAACGGCATCCAACTCTCTTCGGCACTGCTTCGGCCCGTGAACGAGGACGACTGTCGCAAGGGTCTGAATGAGGACAAAATTATATGAAGCCTATAATCGAAAGGCCAAAAACTAAGTTTTTTTTTTACGTTTCGTGAATTTATAGAAAAAAGTCCCCTTTTTAGTAAAAAATGGTAAATGAAGACTGCTACAAATTTCGGAGTGGCGGGACGGACACCCCACGCCGAGGGACCAGCGATGTCATGTCGCGACTCGATAGTTCCATCCAAGAAACAGAAAATGTACCTACCGTTCCCTCTGGCCCTCTCCTCCGTGCCTATTTCGTCGGTTGGACGGTTCGGTATGTTCTCCACCGACTGCCGCCGTTGTTGCTGCACTGTCATCGCCAAACAAAAACTCGGAGAACGAGGACGAAGACGGCCTGTCGCGCGCGCCCATTTTTCGTGTCAAAATTGTCGTCGCTGTTTTGATGAAGGGATTTTGGGCAGCTGCATTTTTCTGAAAAATATTATTGCAAAATAGTAGTATATGTATGCAAACTGACACAGAATTTGCTACCACATAAGGGCCTAATAATTCGGGACCTTATTTTCGACCACCGGCTTCACAAACCATAGATCTGCGCACTCAATTCAATCATTTGTCCAAAAACACGCAATATTTTAAAAAGAAGTTTGTTGTATGCGACCAAACATTTAAAAGGTAATCCCAGGGTCTTGTAATAAAAAGAAAAGCCTTTTTAATTCAGATTTACACACTTCGTCATGTTCAAATGAGCCGCCATGTTGCAGTTGGCCTTCTGCTGTTGTTAATGGTGTGCTGCTTGATGCTGCTCCTGCTCCACCATAATTGTGACGTCTGGCCATCATCAGCCTGTGCTGGTTGTCCAACTTCTTCTGCTCGTACTGTTCAATGCTCGGAAGGTCGGGCCCAACATTGACCACATCCTGTGGGGGTTGAATGAATGGAATAAGCAAGGATAAACTTGAGTTTCCAGTTCATAGGTGTATTCGTATTTATTTGTGGGTACGCCCGTACATGGAGCGTGTGCAAGGCAAGTATTTTGATGTTTTTTTGAAGTTGCAACTGTCGGCGTGACGGTAGCGCGTTTGCCGAACTTGGATGAAGAGAACCATCATCGGCGACCTGTTGCTGCTGAGATGATGATGACAAGGGCCAATGCTCGATTGAGTTGCTAAAAAATGGGGGGGGGGAGAACTAATCCAGGAATTTGAGTCTGAGAGCGGTACCTTGGCTTGGGAAATCCAAAAAACATTTCTTAGGGGTGCCTTTTTTAGGGGGGATTTTTTGGTCTTGGGGCGGGGGGGGGGAGGGTACTTACTCAAGTACCCCTCCACTCTCAGACCTCAAGCGAATAATTTCTTCTTGGAGATGTTTAAGTTTGAGGCGCACCGATGTGGCGGATGAAAGGGAGTACAATGTTTCGCCATTGCTTCAAAAAATCAAAATTGAAAAATGTATATATATACAAAGATAATTTTTTTTACTAATGTCATTTCAAACCAACTTCAGCGACTCGGCCATGTTCTTATATGAAGAAGCCAAATGGGATATTTGGGAAAGCAAATTGCATCTGAAAAAAAGTATAGTAACATTGGATTGATATGAAAAACATAGGAATATTTAATTGGGATTTGACTATTATTAAGACTTACCAAGTTTTTTTTATAAGTATTTGACTTAGGCCCACCCAAAAACACGATTTATGTAAAAAAAAATGCAAATATCACACACACAATTTCTGGTAGACGTCCACCAGCGCGTCGTTGGCGTTCTCCCACCTCAACTCCATGGCTCGTTCGCGTCGGTCCAACAACTTTTTGCACTTGGCACAAATTCGTAACGAATATGGCGCCACTGTGGCACCATTCTTTGCGTCGCCAGTGTGATGCTGAACATCACCGCCGCCGCTGATGGACCGACCAACGACGGTGCCCAATTTGTGTCGCATGGCAGCAAAAGAATTGCCCAAATTTTGCAAGGTCCGGTCAACAGCAAAGGCGTGACCCTGTTTATGAATTGAGCGAACATTTCAATACAATCAATTTGTTTGGACAAAACATGGTTGGGCAGTATTTTTTTTTCCTCGGAGGAGATTTACGGGACGTAAATTCGTTGATTACACCATTTTGAGGGTCATAAGATACACTTTAGGGGGGGGGGGGTGGGAGTCACTCATTATAACACTTTGAGGGTCGCCCCATTTAGCAATCTATGCACTGCAACGAAAAAAAAGAAAGAAAAAATTTACTATAATTAACCCCTGGTCCAAATTCGAACATCGGAGGACAAGTATGTTTTTCAATACCATTATAAAAAAGCATCACGACCATGATTGGCTTGTCCAATGAGAGCGACGACAAGTTGCCGAACACGGGCCGCCCATTGTCACCATAATGATTTGCAGCAGCATCACCGTTGGTGATGGACAACAAAAAAGAAGAAACCAACGACGAGTCCAACCCGGTCAGTCTTTCTTAATAAAAAAAAAAGGAATTCATCAATGTTCGACGACCATATAAATCCATTAGACTCTGAGATTGGGTTTGAAACTGATCATTTTGTAGAAGGGCACCACACGCCTGCCCTCAGCTTACGTGCAGATTTGATGGTGAGAAACTGGGAACATGATGTACAAAGTTGGACACCGCACAAGCGACAATCTGGAAAAAAAATAATTTGAATCGTAGTAATCGCTATAAAAAAAATCGAACAAATTAAATCGATAAATTGAAAAAAGTATACTCCCTGGGACTGGTGCTATTTCAAATCAAGAATTGGAAATACAGTTACAGTCCAGTAATGTTTATATTCGTGAATCTACCCTAGAATTGTATAAAAAATTTTACGATGTCTTCGTCGGGTGATGGTAAAGCGAATGTTGCACAATTCGCAGTTGTCCTGTTTGCTTTCAGACCAGGGCACAACATGCTTTTCAAAGTCTAAATTACAATATTAGCGTGGTTTTGAAATTTAATGCATACAAATGACTCGTGTTTGTTTACCTTTTCTACTACTCCACTCCGCATTTTGTAGTTGGAAATCGTTGATCAACTTATCCAAGCTAAAAAAAAATTTTGCGGAACTGAAGTTTTTTTGAGAATAACGACGGTATAAAATACCGAATTATCAAATTGTTTGTAGGGTCGGATATTTTTGCAACCGCATCATTCCTTTCTTTGACAAAGTAATCCCAATGATCACTGTAAGTAATCGAAGTTGAAGCCATTAATTTCCTGAAACCACAAAGTTATATCAATTTGTTTTTGCCTTAATTTACCTGTTAGTCAACAAAATAAAAGGATGATAAGCATTTACATTCTGGCAAAAATTGCCTGGATTAAAATTATTATGAAATAGTCAATTTTAACATTTCTAAGGGTTCGTAGTCAGAATCTGACAACTACACATCGGCCAACGCAAGGCTTGGACCGAATTTGACATTTGGGAGAATTTGTGAATTTACGAGTTCACAAAAAATTTAAAAAGCTTTGTCGAAGAAATATAAATCATGGCAAGATTATTTAAAATTTAAAAAGACGCTTTCTTTTTTTCTTTAACACAAACTCTCTCTCCAATTTTTATCTTCCATTTCTTCATTTTTTTAAAGAAGTTCAAGACAGGCAAATTAAAATTTTTATTACACATTTTATGCATTTCAAAATACTTGTAGGTCTTTTGACTTTGAGGTAGAACTCTAGTAACAAACCTGTACTTTTGCTTAAAACGTGGACCCGGTTTAAAGGGCTAAAAGACTGTTTTAAGAGCTGACTTCATTGCTTCACTTTCTCCGACCCGACAAAATAATGAATAACAAGCGAAAACGTCCAAACCAAAACAAACAAATGCAACGACAGGCCAAAAAACCAAAACGCGAGCCTCTGGCCTTGAACGCTACTCCATTTAAGGTTTTTTTTTGTATGAAAGGTTGGTATGCTTTATTGAATTTAGCCTAAGGACAAAAAGGGTGGCATGTCGCAGCAGAAGCAAGTGAAGAAAGGCGGTGCACCGGTAGTTCAGGCACAGCCGAAACAGCGCCAATTGACCGCTTCCAACAAATCTGCCGTCGCGGCCAAGAAGGAACAGTTGAACTTCGGAAGCGACAGTGATGAGGAGGACGAAGAATTGACGGATGAGGAAATGGAGGATGAATCCGACTCGTCCGATGGCGATGATTTGGCGGTCATTAAGAAAAAATTTTTTGTTACGACTGTTCGTTCCTATAGGCGCTCAAAGGCAAAAATGGAGGCGTGTCACAGCAGAAGCAAGTGAAGAAAGGCGGTGCACCGGTAGTTCAGGCACAGCCGAAACAGCGCCAATTGACCGCTTCCAACAAATCTGCCGTCGCGGCCAAGAAGGAACAGTTGAACTTCGGAAGCGACAGTGATGAGGAGGACGAAGAATTGACGGATGAGGAAATGGAGGATGAATCCGACTCGTCCGATGGCGATGATTTGGCGGTCATTAAGAAAAAACTTTTTTTTTTTGTTACGACTGTTCGTTCCTATAGGCGCTCAAAGGCAAAAATGGAGGCGTGTCACAGCAGAAGCAAGTGAAGAAAGGCGGTGCACCGGTAGTTCAGGCACAGCCGAAACAGCGCCAATTGACCGCTTCCAACAAATCTGCCGTCACGGCCAAGAAGGAACAGTTGAACCTTGGAAGCGACAGTGATGAGGAGGACGAAGAATTGACGGATGAGGAAATGGAGGATGAGTCCGATGGCGATGATTTGGCGGTCATCAAAAAAAAAACATTATTTGTTACGACTATTCGTTTTATAGGCGCTCAAAGTCAAAAATGGGAGCATGTCGCAACAGAAGCAGGTGAAGAAAGATGGTGCACCGGTGGTTCAGGCACAAGCCCAACAGCCGAAACAGCGCCAAACATGGGCTACACAATCTCCAAAGTACAAAGCGGCTTTTGCGGAAGAGGAGCGTCGTCGTGCCGAGAGGGATAAGGTTAGATCGTGGTGGCAATGTGCTTTGGTCGGAGCATGGGGAACTATGTACCATTTTTTTAGGTTACTCTTTTTTTGCGGTGTGAAACATTGCGCAAGATGACGGAGCGTATGGACAATTACTATATGTCTTTCTTTTTAAGACGGTTACAACATTCAGATGAAATCAAAGCACTTCATCCGGACACATTAGCTGTTCGTACTAATAACAAGGTTATTATTAAGGGCAAAACGCCTCTCATTTTTTTGATTATAAGTGAATAAAGAGGCATCAACAAGCCATATTGTTTTTTTTTCTTCGAATCTTGACAAAGTATGCCACTAAAATGTAACGCATACTCACTAGAGCCTCCCCCAGGGCAGTTTTTTCGAGTGTATGTATTTCTCTATATTTACTAGGGCTATTGTTGGCTTGTGTTTGCATCCGAACCTGCAGCTGAGAAGGCACTTATGGCGTTGTCAAAGAAGACAGCAATTGGGGGCAAGGTTTTTTTGCGGCTCCTTAGTTTTGCACAAGACAAAAAAATGCTACAAGGAATTGTATGTTGACCGATGTGGAGCAAAGGCCAAACAGCAGAGCTCCGACAAGAAGAAAAAACAACGTTTGTTTAAGATTACAATAGAAAATTCGGATTTTAGTGGAGGAAAAAGTTTTTGTTTCAGCTCCCGAGCGTCCGATCAATCCAATGGAGCTTGTCGTTACTCATTTCTCGCCTGCAACAACCGCGGAACAGTTGAAGGTTTTTTTGACCTCGTTTATTTTTTTAAAGAAATTTATTGTTAGCCTTTAAACTTTGACCTCTTTTAAGGTTGTTTTCCCAACGGCAACCAATGTGAATGTTGTGACTTTCAAGCCGAGCAAAGACAACCATAAACGGTATAATGCCTACTTAAGAAGACACACCTAATTCAGACCCCTGAAATTCAATCGTCCTTTCGAGCCTTTCTTTCAATGCTTGATATAATGAACCCATCCGCAGAGTTAGGGTTTTAAAATTGTCTTTAAATGTACAAAAGAACCAAAATGGCCCTTCAAATTAAAGTTTATTGACCCTCCTCCCCCATTCAGCGCAACACGTGCCATCATCAGCTTTGACAATGAAGTGGACACGAAGAAGGCGTTTGAGAAGAGTGCGCAGATGAAAATTGGCGGTGCGCCGGTGGATGTGTTTTATGGGCGTTCCTCTTAAGCCATCAGCGTCTGTTTTGTTGGTTGTTGTTGTGCTTTTCATTTTTTGTTTGTTTGTTGACGATGCTCTTTCCATTGACACATTTTATTTTTTACATCCTCAGAGCACCAATAAAGAGTCGTTTTATGGGCTCACGAGTGTTTTTGAATGGTCTGTTCGCCACTCCTAGCGAAAGTTGGATTTGTGGCTAAGTTAGTGAGGACTAATTGCCCGTATCCTAGAATTGATTCAATTGAAAGAACAATTATTACAGCAGGTTTTCGGCCAATCCTCAACTTTTAGTCAATATATAATTTTCTCTATCACAAACAAAAATAGGATTTGACGCGCCAGAGTAAGATGTAGGCATGTACTCCCCCCCCCCCAACTCAGGAAATTTTTAAGCGACAAGTGCAAAAACAGATAGAGGGATAAATGTTTATGTTATACATCAAACTCAAATGATACAAGCAACATAAAATACCATCGTTGGATTTTTCTTTGACATCAAATAATGCGCTCAAGTTGGACGGCATATTTGAGACATTGCGCAACAATTTGTCGACTCTCCAACGGCTTAAACTCACGCTCAACACCGTTTGCCAATGCCAATCTGGTCGTGCCTTGCTGCCCACTCTCCGCTGCAGTTCCGGCTCCGATCAGAAAAGAGTCGCCACTGCGCAGCCATCCTTTCTGACGTTTATAGTAATGTGCGTTAATCAAGAATACCTAATCGCACTTTTTGTGGTCAGGCCCCCGAAACGGGAAAACTTTACTGTTTCACCTGCAAAAGAAAGGAAAATTTGCTCTCTCCCCCTCCGAGATGGAAAGAGTGATTTTAAACCACACCCCCCCCCAACCCCGAAATTTTTTTCTTGATACGGGCTTGTAGAGAGTGATGATATTGCTGTTCCGGACTTTCATTCTCGGCATCCGGTAAAATGATACTGGTGCCTTACCTGAGTCCCAAACGCTAAGACTTCTGCGCTCGACATGAAGAGTTGCTGAGCCGCGTCAGCAATTGGAATGGAGCGGTATGCGCGCTCCAAACCCAATGCAATTTCATTCCTTAAAAAAAAAATTAACAATGGACTCGAATTTTTTGCAATTCACTCACTGGACGGCATGCTTCAAAATGTTGATGAACGGTTTGTAATAGTCGGAAGGCAAATTTTTCTCCGTCAATATCATTTTGTTGTATGAACCGTCGGACAAATGGCGCTCAAGTTGGACCGGAACAGCCAAAAAGGGATCCTTTAGGCGAATGCCGCGATCAATTTGTTCGATGAGCTAATAAACCAATCAGACACATGATGTCAGTCAAAATAAGTAATAAATTAATCTTTACCATTCGAAATTCCGAAAGCTTATTTGTGGCGAGCAAATACATGAGGTACAAACCATACCTTAAAATGAGGTACCTGTGGTCTATGGGTTCAAAATTCAAATTGTAAGAAGTCATATATACATATAAATGGGGTTTTCTAGACCATTAATCATAAATACAACATCTATTTTCGACTATTCCTAACCCAGACTTGAACTTGAACTAAAAGTCAAATTCAAATAGAATGGATTTGGTGAGGTACCCTTATTTTCTTAATTTTAGCACTAACATTAAATTCCGATGATGAAATTTCTCATCGACACGCAAATCTCTCGAATCAGCGAAATTGTTGTAAAATTGAAGCACATCCTTAATTGCATGCTCAAACTCGTCCATGTTGTTTTCAAGAACAGAGGACAGTGCGCGGATTTCGTAGTAATCCTCTAAAATTGAATTTTAAAAATCCAATTAATTCATGAAAAGTTTGCTCACTGAAAATATGCAAAAGACTTAGCTCATTGGAGCTAACCGTCCCACTGCCAAACATAAACACCTTAAGAAAATTATTAGGAAATAACAGAGAAAGTCTCCGTCAGCAAAAGGCAGGGTAATGCTTTGGTTAGTGCCCCCCCCCCATTTTTTAATTTTTCGTTTAGTGGTCATGACTCATAAGAAAAATATAAAATCTTCTTAGCAGATGACCACGAATGCGATGTCTATTTGCCTATACGAACTCGGGACCCGAATTTAAACAATTCTATTAAATATTTTAAGAAAATTCTTCGAATTAGGGTCTTTGGTTCGTAATTGGACTCGATGTAAACTGTATTTGTGATCAGGCGACCATGAAAACCCTACAAAGCACCTTTTTTCATGATTTTAAAAACTTAGAAAATTTTTTCAAAAATTTTGGGGCACCAACCAAAGTATTATCCAAAGGAAAGAACCTGCAACTGCTTAAGACATCCCTTGGCTTTTTCAATGTTTCTTCCTTTCCACGCAGACAACAAATTCTTATGCACTTCTTCAATATCGTCCTGCATTTTAGTGAACTGAAAAAGCAGAAAAATAAAACGGATATATAATTTATGTACTTCGAGCTGAAATTTTCGACTCGGACGGAGACGGTGGGGTTTCAGAGTGCGAGTTTTATCTACAAAATCACCAAAAAAAAACATCTCATAATCAGCCAACACAAATTCGAATGAAAATTGTTTTTGGCGTTTAGTTGATACAAATTTTGAAAATTTAAAATACAAGCAAAACTAGGGTGAGGGTCGTTAGAAGGGGTCGGGTCGTTTCGGCGCCCACGGTTCGGCGCCCATGTTTCGGCACTAGGGTCGTTTCGGCGCCGGGGTCGTTTCGGCGCTGGGGTAATTCTTTCATAATATTTTCAGAACTCCTAAAAATTTACATATTCATTTTTTCAAAACTGCTTCTAGGCATATTTTGAGGCGTTGAACACGAATATAACCTTCTTTTTGACCTATTTCGAACCCGGACTTGAAATTACACGCAAAAAGGAGCATGCGAAGACGGAGCAAGTAGTGGGGCGCCCGAGCGAGCGAAGGG
>JAKKIK010000559.1:0-28192 GCA_024500135.1 Heterodera carotae | reverse complement strand
CCCCCCCCCCCCCCCCCCCCCCCCCCCGCTCCCCCCCCCCCTTCCCCCCCCCCCCCCCCCCCCGCCCCCCCCCCCCCCCCCCCCCCCGTCGAGGGGGGCATGTCTCCCCCCTCCGTTCTCCTCCCCTCTCCCCCCCCCTCTCCGTCGCCGCATTTCTTTCATTTTGCTCTGTTCAGGCACAACTCCTCATCACCTTCCTTTTTCCAGTCGTGTTCAGTAAGACGAACGATTTTGACTAGTTCTAAATCCGTCTTTAGTCATTTATTGTTACGTAAAAATTCTGCAAACGCTAAATGAGACCACTTCCAATTCTCACCAACTGAACGCGGCACAAGCAAAACGTATGGAAAGATTGGACTGTAACTGGCAGAAATTGGCTCATCATCAATGCCAATTGCTGGCGGTTGAGAGAGCTGCGCCTGCTGTCGCTGGTGGACTTGGCGAGTCCATGCCCCCTTCTCCTGACGAAAACTGGGCCGAACGGAGATTCTTTGGCGGTGGATCAATGCGCGCTAAAAAAGCGGCTAATTCGACGCCGAGGCGCAAATTGACGCGCAATTCGTCGGGGCGGGGCTCCATTCGAAGTCAGCAGGCGCACAAAACTGTATTAAAGATGCTCGGTACGTTCAGTTAACTCATTCATTCTGCCCCATTATTTTTCTTCGCTTGCACAGTGACCATCACAATTCTGTTCTTCATCTGTTACTTGCCGTACCATTTGGAGCGGCTTATCGTCAAATATGCCAGGGAACATTGTGCCCGCGTTTGCGTCCTGCTTTATCCGATCACCGGCCTTCTCCAATACATAAGCGCCACGCTAAATCCGATCATTTACAATGTTATGTCGCGCAGATTTAGACGCGAATTTCTGAGTATTTTCCACAAAATGTGCGGTCGGCAAATGGCGCCGGAGGAAGACAAATTCGGTCAGCAAAAGAATGGTGGGGGAGGACGGAAAACGCTGTTGCAAATGACACCCCTGAACCGATTGCTCTGAGATCAAAGGAAAAAAATATCACATTAATTGTCTGTACATTTTCATAACGTTTTTAGAGGAAAGTCGGTCGAGTTTTTGAAGTACGGGAAGCTGAAAGACAAATACACTGACAGAATGGTCCATAATTATATGGTCAAACTTTGAGTCTAGGCACATTTGAAAACTAACAAAACGCGCTTAATTTTGTAAGCTTTTGGCTGCAACGACTTTCGGGGGTTTAATGCGACATTTTATTCGATGATACTGCTTGAGCAGTTTTTAAACCTAGTAAAAATAAAATATGTCCTATGTTCTACATTATAGTAATTTTCTTGTGTTTTTCTTATTTTAACTCGATAAAAACTCCAAATGACGTCCAATAATAAGTAATGCAAAATAACTCAAACAAATTTAATCGGTTACATTATAACTAAAGACATATCCGCAAGAAATAATCACTTTTTTCCTATTAAACAATGAGTCACACGGAGACATGGCTAATCACTCTTCCGCCCTTCTCTGTTCAAGCATATTTCTATTTCGGCGCCAGAACGCTAAGTTGAGTGATGCATTGGTCCAAATACTTGTCGCGGATACCGCCCTCATTGGTCTCAATTTGTTTTCGCACCTAAACAAAACCGTCACTTGGAACAAAGAAGAGATTTTGTTCTAAAATCGGAATAGTTCTTATCCCAAAACACCGCTCGGATCATTCCTCTCCAAGGCTACTAATTGTTAGACAAAACTCAATCGAAAGTTGAGATTGAATCTTGTAATTTTAGCCTCCATCCTGTGTTTGTCATTACTCAATCCAAATTAAAATAACCTAGGGCGAACAAAGGCCCTCCGTGCAGTGTTTATCCGTACTTATATCCTTATCCAGACCCAAGAATTTTTTTTTCCTTTGAGTGAGCGGGCGGGAGAAGTGTATAAGAACCATGTTGGGCTGCTAGCCAAAAAAAACGTACGCCCTCAGTGATCATTTTGACGACCATCTCTTTGATGAATCGCTCTTTCGTGGCCTGCACTTCCTGCAGATAATCCAGACGGCGTTTCAGTTCATTCCAGGCATTGTCCACATTTTTGCGATAGGTCGCCTCGAGTTGAAGTGACAAATTCTCTTGGAAAATTGTTGGAAAACTCTCGTGCACAGCTTTGAATGAAACGGCCTGTTCTTTTGACGTCTTAAATAAATTAGCTAGAGAATCAGAACATTTAAATTTCCCTGAAATTATCTGATTTATCCTGTAACAAACCCCTAACTTCAAATACAATTGTAAATGTTGGTTTCAGATCGGCACCTTTTTACCTTGCGAAATATGACGGCTTCCTGCAACTCATTGGCAATGTATGCCTTCTTTTTGTCAACACTATCACGGAACATTTTGAAGCAGTACTTTTCTAATTTGTCTTAATATAATAAATTTTCCATATAAACCATCAGAAACACAAATGAATACGTTGCCCCACCAATAAACAATTTGTTAAATTAAACATGATTTGGAACCCCGATGGAAAGAACACCAAAATTTAATACGGTATTTTTGCATTCTTTCCTTTCGTGCCCTAACCAAAAATACGGCTTGCATTTTGCCTCACTTACAACGGAACGCCGTGTGGAAGAAAAGATAAATGTTGATCCATCCAAACACAAAACAACAGAAATTTTCTTCCATGATGATAATCTCTTTATTGAGAAGGAAGGCCAAGAGCCCGCCGAAAAACAAATATGGGCCTGAAGACATTAGAGTAAATAATACCTAACTATATTAGAGTAACTACCTGATGTTCCAGTAACCTTTTCGATTTCTCGACACCACGAGTCCGGGATTACGGCAAATCGAGCTCTTGGCGGGTATTCAGCCTTTTCTGGGTATGGGTAATTAACCTGAAACAATGCAAAAACATCAGACAACTATTTGTGAGAACAGACAAACGATGTACCAAGTCACGTTCCGGGAATTCCTTGAAGTCCTTGGGCACTTTGGGCAACGGCTCGTAAAGATAATACTTGCCGATGTCGTCAAAGATCGAAGCCGGCCTGTGCGGCTCGCCTTTCAATGGAATACCTAAAATCCAAGCTTAAATCTGTCTGTCCATGGTAAGGAAGACCTTTAAAACGAAGCACAATTCTCTGAAAAAAGTTTTCTGCCACCACTTTCTTATCGCCAGTGGTAACTTCAACCTAAACAGAGCAAAAGGAATAGATTAATCTTTTCACTAAAAATCATTTCCAACAAATAAATAACTCAAAAATGTTAACCTTTTGTTGATTTGGAGCTGTCGATTGTGCCGCAATTGTCGCGACATTTATTCGCAAAACTTTCTGACCAATAAAAACATTCTTATTGGTTGAACGAAGCATCTGAGAAATGGCCCTTCGAAATTTGTACTGTATTAAATATTGTAATTTGAAAAAGAAGATTAGGTAAAAGTGAATATGGACATAACGAATGGATTAAATATATATATATATATATATCATTAGATTCGTCTCAACGAGAGAAAGCCAATGGTACATTTTTTATGATTGGGAAAGAAAAATGAACCGAGTTATACCGGTTTTTGAACCGGTTAAAAGTCGAAAAATGAACCGAGTTATACCGCACTACATATGGTTCCACTGCAGCAGAAAAATTAAACAAAGCGCCAAACTTTACACTAATTCAAAGCAACATTAATGGTAGGGACTTTTCTACAATTGAGCTTGGGCACTGCGTCCGCATTCGATAGGCCACTGCTCGTAGATATCAAGGATATGGATGGAGTTGTCTACGTGTTTTAGGGTTTTAAGAAAAATTTGCAAGATTTTCACTTTCTTGAAATCTGTGCTATTCGCTTCAAAAGCAAATTCAAAACCGCCGCTTCTGATCAACTTTCGGCCACTCTTGCTTTCTGCTCGAAAAAATTGGACATGACAAGCAGCCTCTGCTTCGACTTCTTCAAAGACTTCATTTACAAAGAGTTCAGTACCTATTTTATTCTCGCAATAATAAAGTAAAAAGAATTTAATTAATAATTTTAAAGTTTTATTTAAAAAATTCGATTTTTATTTGTGGACTGTCAAAAAGTCCTAGCGCCTTTGGGAGAAACGTTTCGGTTTTTGATTGTTTTGCGGTCCAAGCATTCATTTGTTCACAGAAATGGTAGGAAACGACCATTCGAATTAATCTTTATGAGCACAATAAATAATAATGACCAAACAACTGACATAATGAATCATCACAATTATTAAAGTCAAGTCAAATGATTTGTTTAAAAGTGGGAATGGTTGAGTTGGGAGTGGGAGAAAAGCGGAAGGGACCGATCGGCGGGGGGGGGGGCAAATGTTGTACCAGGGGGGGGGGCTTATTTAGGGTTGTACCAAGGGCTTGTATTGTACCATTTGTACACACAAACTTTTTTCAAAGGTTGCTGAGGGCGCGTACAGCAAAAAGCCGACGCCGCGATTTTTGCATCTAATGCACCCGAGAAAGAACTAAGTGTTCCCAAATTTTCAAACATTCAGTTTATAACTTTTCCAAAACTTACCATTTTTTTGGTAAAATAGAGCTATTTATGGCCTTTCGATGACACTAAGAATAATTATGCGATATTTGCTGTGTCCCGCGCCACAAATAAAACTCCATGCTCCGTATTTCTAAGAATGATTTCATGGATTCGGTTTAGTTTTGGTGTTCATATTTTAGCAAAGATAACTTTCCGTTTTGGGAATTGAGTAGGGGAGGCTGTGAAGTGTAATAAATACAATGAATTGGTTAAACAAGCAAAATAAATCTAAATGTTATCCCCAAAAGGGAATTTTTTCTTTCGGTCGGCATTTTCCTTTGAATTTTTTTCATTGTCTTTCGTCATCCGTTTGTGCTTTGATTGGCCGGCTTTGCTGCTGCTGTTGTTCTTCATCGGATTTTTGCTGGTGGCGAATGATCACTGATCCGTCGTCGCCGTCACTTCCGTCCTCATCCGCCCCTTCCGTGTCATCCGACGAGGCGCCACCGCCGCCGCCATCTTCCGCCGCCGCCGCCGCCGGAAGATGGCCGTTACTCTTCCCTCCAGCAGCAACAGACTGGAACACCTCCTTTAGCAGAAGAGAAGCGTGTTCACCTTCTCCCATCCTCCATCCTCCTTCTTCTCCTCCTCCGTTTATCCGTTCTTCGCCTTTATCCTCCCCGTTTTGATTATGTCCCTCGGCCACCTGCTGATAATGAATGGACATTCTTCATTCATCAACAAATCCTTGACGGCCACTTTACCTCTTGGGTGGGCTTGGGATTTTCCTCGTCTTCGTCTCCAAACAATTGTGTCACTTCTTGTTCAGGTTCATTTGGCGAGTGGTGGATTTCCGCCTCCTCCTCCTGGGGGCCTTTGGTCAATGAATGTATTGGTAAACTGTCCAAATTGCCCTTAAAAGCGATTCACAAAATCATTTCATTGTTTTGTTTATATTATATGTATTGTCAACCTCGGCATAACCATCGAATTCGGATGCTGAAGTAATTTGGATGGATGGCTGATTGAGCAGTTTCATTTTTTTAGGCCCATCAAAGTCTTGGCTAATGGCCTCGGCGGTTGCGGGACGAGTGCCATTGTCGGCGGGGGAGATGCCATTCTCAGATGGGGAATGATGCGTTGAATGGCGTCTCATGTCCAACCCTTCCCCATCTGTCAATTCCAACTGCGCCGGCGGGTCGTCCAATTGAGTCCCTCTTCCATCTTCGGTGCCCTTGGCCGACTGTTCTTCACTTGGGCGTCGTTGCTTCACTTCGGCGGCTTCATCTCTTCCAACTTCAACGCGGCTCCATTCTTCATTCGTCGCTTCTCCCTCTTGAGAGTTCTTCCATGTTGGCTTTCCAAAGTAATTCAAAATGCCCTCCTCCTCTTCCTCTCCCTCCTCCCGCTTTTGCCAACTTTGCATTGCTTCGTTGGCCGTGCCGTCGACAAACTTTGGAGAGTGCCTTTCTTCGCTTGGGCTTCTCTCTGTTCCACCTTCCTCAACGCGTTCTCGATCATCCTCAGCCACAACATGCTTATGTGGGGAGATCACTTCATCTTCATCCGGGTTTCTGTTCTCATAAAACTCAGTTTTGCTCAATTTCCTTCCAAAATCATCATCACTCCTCAAAACCTCCTCAGTCTCGACAAGATTATCCCGCTGAAGGCGACATCCCTCCGGGGGACACTCTTCTTCCTTCAATCTTTGGCTATCATTTCCAACATCATTATAATCAGCTCCCCCCGAAATAAATTTGTCAGCTTGTTCTCTCGTTGGATCAAAGACACTTCCATTTTCAATCAGAAACGCTTGTTGATCATTTACGGAAGAGTGTTCTTCCGGATGAGCCAGAGTGATGGTATCAGCTTCTTCTTGTCCGTGTTCTTCCGGATGAGCCAGAGTGATGATCTCATCTTCTTCGCCATTTTCTTCCAGATGCTTGAGTGATCTGATCTCAGCTTCTTCTTGTACGTGTTCTTCAGGATGATCCAGTGATATGATTTCAGCTTCTTCTTTGCCATTTTCTTCGAGATTCTTGAGTGATCTGATCTCAGATTCTTCCCCATGCTCTTCCGGATGGTCCAGTGATCTTTTCTCAGCATCTTCCCCGTGCTCGTCCGGATAATCCATTGATCTGCTCGCAGCTTTTTCCCCATATTCTTCATCATGACTCATTGGTCTATTCCCAAATTGCTCCTCATTTTCCTCCGTATGCTTTAGTGATCTGATCTCACCTTCTTCTCCGTGTTCTTCCGGCTGACCCATTGATCTCTCTTCCGGATGAGCCAATGATCTGGTCGCAGTTTCTTCTCCGTGTTTTTCAGGATGAATTAGTGATATGATTTCAGCTTCTTCTCCGTGTTCTCCTAAATGATCCAGTGATTCCTCTTCCGGATGATCCAATGATCTCATCTCAGTTTCTTCGGAACGTTCTTCCGAATGCTTCAGTGATCTGATCTCAGCTTCTTCGGGATTGTCTTCCGATTGATCCAGTGAGATCTCCGTGCCATTTTCTTCCGGGTGATCCAATGATCTGGTTTCAGCTTCTTGCCCGTATTCTTCCGGATGATCCAATGATCTGGTTTCAGCTTCTTGCCCGTATTCTTCCGGATGATCCAATGATCTGGTTTCAGCTTCTTCTCCATGTTCTTCCTGATGATCCATTGATCTGATCTCAGCTTCTTGCCCAAATGATCTCGTCTCAGCTTCTTCTCCGTGTTCTTCCGGATGATCCAATGATCTGATTTCAGCTCCTTCTTCGTGTTCTTCCGGATGATCCAATGATCTGATTTCAGCTCCTTCTTCGTGTTCTTCCGGATGATCCAATGATCTGATTTCTGCTTCTTGCCCGTATTCTTCCTGATGATCCAATGATCTAATCTTAGCTTCTTCGTGTTCTTCCGGATGATTTTGTGGAATATGTTGTTGTTCCATCGTAGGTATTATGTTCTCTTCCATTGGGCTAATTTGCTGTCCATGCCTTTCCTCGGGGCTTGGCGCGTTTTCTCTCTGAATCTCTTCCACTCGCTGCTCTTCCATTTTCTCTTCCATCGGTGTTTTCTGTTGCAGCTCTTCCGCTTCTTCTTCTTCTTCTGTCTCCATATTGTCTTCATTTGGCCCATTGTTTTGCTTCTTTTCTGTGCCAATTTCGTTCTCCAAAAACAGTTCGGGCGTTGGCCGCGTCTCTGTCCCGCGATTTGTCCCCTCGGGCGCTGTCTTCTCACTGCTCTTCCGCTGCTGCTCCTCCGATTCAGAGTCTACGCCCGGCTGCCCTCCATCCGTTGTGGTTGTTTGCGACGCAGCGAGTGAAATTGACGGTGAGGGTGCCTTGAGAGGAGGAGGAGATGCGTTAATCGGTGGTACTCATTGATCAGGGATGGAACTGATCAGTGATCACTGATCAAGGAAGCGACTAAGGTGGTCACTGATCAGGAACGGAAATGATCAGTGATCACTCTGGGCAATAGACTCACCACACTTTCGCGGCCTTCTTCCTCCGTCTTCTTCTCACTGTCCTCCAGTGATGACAACACAACTCCAGCTGTTGCGGCTGTTAAAGCTGCACCAATTGTCGGTAGAATGGCATCAGTGCCCGACGGTCGTTTTTGAATGGGCACCGGCGCGGTCGATCCTTTTGACCCGGGACGACTCCCCGTGGGCGTTTTCTTTGGTGCGGCTGATGGCGGTGGAGCTCGCCGCAAATCGTCGGAAGGAGTTTTCCGAATCATTCTGAACATTTTTCAAATGATTTGACATAATGAACACCTGACTTACAAATAACCAGGGCAAAAATTCACAAACTTTTTCAAGAAAGTGATTATTATTTATTTCTATTTGCTTTGCGTTCTGCTGGACTGATCAACCAACAACTTTCTTCAACTGTTAAACTGATAACTGTACTTGATGGCGGCTGTTTGTGGCAATCTCTCCGAAGCTTTGCTCGTCGGCGGCAAAGTGTTCGTTCTGCTTGCGGCGAAGGAACGCTTTTTGGGAAGTGGCGGCAAACGTTGGCGCGTGCGCGAATTGGAAGTGCGCCGTTGCATTTTTGAGGGCGGTTCGTCAATTGCGCTTGCGAACTTCAGCGGCGATTGGGACTTTCCGCTACGAGCCTTGTGGGCCAAACCCGACTTGAGACTCCTGAAAAAAGGGGGGATTTTAAGACGAGGGGGGCACAAATGGCGTGAAAGAAATTGAGGAAGGAGTAAAAGCTTGGAAAAAGCAAACCGAACGCACCTTTTATAAAGTTAAAATTAGTTAAATCATTCTTACCGTGTTTCCTCTAATAGAAACCCCCCTCCTCAATTTGAACCCCATCCTTATCAAATTGAACCCCTCGGGATTTCTATTAGAGGAAACAAGGTATGTAAGGGAGGGATAGGACAGAGAAGCAGCAAAGAGTAAAGAAAAGCAGTAAGGAAAGCATTTTGGACGGCAAAAGCAAAAGCTTTGTGCGACAGTGCCCAAGGCATTCCGTAGACAAAAAGGCCCCAAAGGCGTCGATCGCCTGCCGTCGTTGGCATTCGCTCGCTTTGCCAATCGCACCTTTGGTGCCCTCCCGCGTTATTTTGTTGATTGTGCGTTCGCAATTGGTTAGCATTTGCGCTGTTCAGAGAGGGCAGGGACCTTCTGCGGAAGAACCACGACTGCTGCAACTGCGGCGGCGCATGCTTTGCCATTGTGTGCTGCCCAAAAGACACTTCGCGGAAGCGTTCCAATTTTGCCAATTGCTTTCGCAGCGACAGCATATACTTAAATGGATGGATTATGGGGATAAAAGGGATTAATGCAATTGTGTGGACACAAACTTTGCGCAATGTGCGGTCATCGAGCTTAAATAGGGAACATGAAGCGGACCCCCCAGCAGAAGGGAATGATTTATTTTGCCTTGTGCAAGTATTGATATTTGTAAACGCTTGCTGCCAATCGATTGTATATGCTTTTCGGATTTTTGAACGGTGCGCTGTCCGATCGGTAGTCACTTTCCACGCGCTTGATCAGCTCATTAGCCTCTGGACTCAATGACTGGCGCCGTCCTCGCCGTTCACCCAATCGCGCAGCGGCACCTTCAAAGGAAGGGGGACAATAAATGCCATCTTCGGGGCTCTTCACTTCGGGCCGGCCGGGACAGACTGCGCGACATGTGCTGCAGTTGCTGTTGCTGCCTATCCGCTTCATCCGCATTTGTGATGCCACTCTGTTCGTTCAGGAGTTCAATGATTGACATTGTTAAATTCCCGCCGGCCCCGCCCAAATTCTCGCATCATTCGGCCGGTCGCCCATCCCCAAAATCCCCAAAACTTACACGAATTCGCCTGTACAATTCCACTTTTTCGGCGGCGTCCAATTTTCTTTGCAGGTCCATTAATTGCTGCAGAACCCTTTCCCGGTTTCTCAGCATCAAATCCATCATTGCCACGTGTCCGGCATGCAATTCGTTTTGTTGCTGCACAGGCGACCCATCCAACTCAAACAAAACAAAACAAATCAAAAAGCAATGAAAAAGAGTGTGCCAATATTATCAATAAATAAAATGGCAATTACCAGCCCCAAATTACGCAAATGCTTTTGCATATGAGGAAGGGCAAAGTATTGGCGAAGGTGGACACTGCAAAAAAAGTGGTGAAAGTTTTTGACTTTAACAAAAAGATTGACTCACTCGTAGAGCGGGTTGTAAGACTCGAGCAAATTCTCGCCCATTTTGTTGATCTGCTGGAAGGGAAATTGGCACCAATCAAATTGTCCAAATTCGGCAAAAACCTTTGGGCGAATTGTTTTTGTCAAAGAATGGACAACGAATTGGGCTCAGTTTTGGAAGAATGCACAAAGAAGAAAAGAAATAAAGCAAGCTTGCTTCCTCGTCGGCTGAGTTTCTTTTGTCGCTCAAATGGACTCGGAGGACACAAAATTGAACCAATTGCTGCTGCTGCTGCAGGGCAACGTAACAAAGCAGCTGCAAAGATTGGGATGGAGGATGAAAGGATGAATGGACGGAGGAACGATAAATGAAAATGGAAGGAGGGAGGGAAGGAAGAGGGGAGGAAGAGGGGAGGAAGAGGGGAGGAAGAGGGGAGGAAGAGGGGAGGAAGAGGGGAGGAAGAGGGGAGGAAGAGGGGAGGAAGAGGGAAGAGGGAAGGGGAGGGGAAAAGGGAACAAACATTTAATGTACAAATACAGAGGATGAGGAAGAGGATGAAGGTGGAGGATTGAAGGGGATAATGGAAGTAGGGGAAGGAAGGGATGAGGAAGAATGTTATGAGCAAAAGAAGGAGTGGTGTTAAAAGCGGGAGAGGATGAAAAACGGGAGGGGGGGGGGGAGGAAAAGAAATCCCTTGGGGATTAATTCAGTCATTGTACAAATGTTTTTTAGGGCATCAGTCCCAGGCAAAAGCCATTTACAGTTTTGTGCGTAAATTACTTTTCCATTTCAAAAAAAAACGGGAAATTCGACAAAAAATGAATTGAAATGCCAAAATGGAGAAGAGAAGCGACAAAAGTGGCGCTGAAATAGGAAGAAGAAAGGGCACAAATTGGAGTTGTGGACCACACAACGGACGGACAGCCTTCAGCAGCAAGTGGCCTAACATTAGTCAATCGAAATTTAACAAAAAATTTTGATATTTGTTTTGTAAACAAAATTATTATTAATTGATGGCGGAAAATGGACAAATTGGAAGTGATCAGAGAATTCAATGGACTTGTGATGCTGAACTGAACAACAATATTCCAATATTAGGGAAAATATTTACAGTTCTGCTGTCGTTTTTTCTGCCCCAGCTGCTGGATCCCTCTAATCCCCGCCAAAATCATTCATTTTAATCCAAGCGATGTGAACAAAAATGAAATGAAAAAAAGTGGGGGGGGGGGAGGGGGGAAATGCGGTGAGAAAATTCGTTGTTTTATTTGTCCACCGATTGAAACATAAGGAAGATGAAGCTAAAGTAAAGAATAAAACATTTGGAAAAGGAGAATAGAGGGAGGGGGCGGAAGAAGCAGGCAATTTGGATGGAACAAGTGGGCGGCAAGGGAGGAGGGACATGGAAGGATATGGAGGGATATGGGGGGATATGGAAAGATAAGGAGGATACATGGAGGGATATGGGGGAATATGGAAGGATGTGGAAGGATAAGGAGGATACATGGAGGGATATGGAGGATCATGGAGGGATATGGGGATACATGGAGAGATATGGGGGATACATGGAGGGATATGGGGGAATATGGAAGGATATGGGGGATATGGAAGGATAAGGAGGATACATGGAGGGATATGGGGGAATGTGAAAAGATATGGAGGATAGATGGAGGGATATGGAGGGATATGAGGGATATGGGAGACATGGAGGAGGATCAGCACTGGATGAGGAGAAGAGACTGATGGATGAATGATGTGAGGAACAAATTAGAGCAAAGGAGGGGAATTCCAGCAAGAGATGAGAGGAGATGAATGTGGTATGAAGAAGGAAAAGCATAGCCACTAATCCCCCCCCCCCCCTCCCCCCGCTGCCTCTGTTCCTCTCTCTCTCTTCCCCTATTCATCCATCGCTCCCTCTCTTTGACCGGGGCCGAATGGGGTCAAAGAGATGGATGGATGGATGGACGATGACGGGATGAGGGGAGGAGGGGAGGGGGGAAGGGGGGAGGGGGGAGGGGGGAGGTGACTGACTTCCGCCGTTGTGCCCACTTTTTCCTTGCCCTTGCTTTCTTCACCCACCCATCACTTCCCCCCCCCCCCCATCTTTTATTCCTCCCCTTGCCCCATTCATCCTGCTGCTGGTGCGCGCAAATTGCCACCCCCGTCAATTATCCCTTCTTTCTCCCGCCCTCTTGCCGCCGCCGCCGCCGCCGCCGTCGACCGTCCCATTTCTGTCCATTTTTTTTTGCGTCCCACCCTTTTCTCACTTCCACTCAATCTCAAAAATGTCTGCTTCACATCTGTTTTCGAATGAACTAAAATAGCCATAGAAAATGAGTGGCGCAATAGAGAAAAAAAGATAGAGAGGGGAGAGATAGAGAGAGAGGGGGTAGAGATAGAGAGGGAGAGGGGAGACAGAGAGAGAGGGGGAGAGAGATAGAGGGGGCGAGAGAGAGAGAGATAGAGAGGGGGGGGGTGAGGAGATCGGAAAAGATTTATTTTTAATTTTTATTCCTTTTTTTACATACATATGCATATTTATGGGATTTAGTTCTCTGCTGCTGTGTTCCATGAAATAAAATAAGTACAAGTGAGGGATTAGCAATTGAACGCAGCAGTGAGAAAATTCAATTTGTCATTTCCAAAAAGTGAGATGTGAAGGACGACGATCTATGTCGAACGGTCCGGACAATTTTGTCGAATGAACACAGACCAAAGTACAGTATTATTATGCCGCCAAAAAATTTTAGGGCTTTTTACGAATTAAAAATAAAAATGTGCTACATAAACTTTGTGTGTAAATTTCTTATTCAATATCGTTGCATAGATCGAATGCAATTACTTGACAGAACGAAGCAAAATAAACCATTTTATGGATTATTTGTTGGTTTCAATGGACAATTTTGTTTTTGTTGGGCTTGCCGCCGGCCCAGCAGATTTATGTATCGATTTGGTCCATTCCCACAACGACAGAGAAGAAGCCCCCGGCACTTTGATGACAGAAAGTGCCGTGGAAGTGAAACGTCAAATAGCAAAAAGCAAACAAACGCATTCATTCATTCTCCGATGGATGTCAGTAATTATGAAAATAATTGAACAGAAAACTTTTATGGATTCGGCGCGGGAGGGAAGACAAAATTGGAAATGAAATGAACCAAATGGTAAGGGCAGCAAGAAGAGAGTCAAGATGACAGGACGGGGCGGGGACGGTTGTGGAGAAGGAGGACGAATGGATGGATGGATTGGTGGTTGCCAAAATAGAGGGTAAAGGGATGCTGGCATTGGAGACGGGGGCAGTGGATGAGTGTCCGGGGGGGAGAGGGAGAGGGGGTGGATGAGTGTCCGGGGGAAAGAGGCGGTGGATGAGTATCCGGGGGTGAGGGGTGTATGGGTGCTCGGGGGGATGGGGGTGTCCGGGGGTGGATGAATGTACGGGGGAAGGGTGGATGGATGTCCGGAAAGGCTAGGCAATCCGTTGAAAGGGTCGCCGAGGGGCGTAATGGTGGCCCCAACCGTGCACCAAAATGTCCCACATTGTCCAGCCGTGCCTGCTGGTCCAATGGGCTGGGATGGTTCTTGGCCCCTGGGGAGAAGACTAAAAGGAAGAGATGGCTGAACGAATGAATACCAATTTAATTGGGTTGATGGTGAAACTGAACAAATAAAAAATAAACAAACGAACGAACGATTTGAGTGCCGAAAATTAAAATTTGCATTAAATTGTTGAAATGTTTATTTTATTTTATGAGTGATCGGACAACAAAAAAGAGTGATCATAAATTAATATTTGTCGTTATGTGTGGCGCTGCTGACAGTCGGAGGAACCGAACAGCAACCGCAGCCGCAGCAGCAGATGTGCGACGACGGTTAAGAGCGCAAAATCAAATGAATTTGACGGCGGTGGGGGGGGGGACGAATTATATTATTATTATTATTATTATTTACGATGGTCGGAGGTCGCGGAGGATTAGGGGACGAATTGAAGTGGATGGTGTACGGGTGGTAGTGATGAAATGCGAAACAACCGTCCGCGCGAAGGACATCGAGAGGAAATTGGGGATGGGGAAGGGAGGGGAGTATTGAGAAAGAGGGTGTGCAGAAATGAGGGGATTGACAGGGGGGGGCGAAGGTGGAGTAGGGGATTGAGAGAGAATAAGAGAGGGGATGAGAGGAGAGCGATTGAACCCGAAAGGAGGAGAGAGAGAGAAGGAGAGGGGGATAAAGGAAAAAGTGATCGGACAAATGTTGAAATAAATCAAAGTCCGTTCTGAATTGAGGAGGACTAACACTAACTAAAGGCATCGGAGAGATAAAAAGAGAGGAGGAACGATGTCATTTGGTGGAATTGAAATTGGCGGGGGGGGGGGGGGAGGGAGGGAGGGGGGAATTGCTGATCAGCCAGCCAAATTGCGTGGTGACAACAACAACAGCATCATCATCCTCACCAACCTTGCAAATGTGGAGGAATAAGGAAGGCTGCCCAAATTGTTTCCAACATTCTTCAGCTGAAGGGATGGTCTCTCCTCCCTTCCTCCCTCCCTTCCTCTCTATCTTATCCCTCCTCCCTCTCTCTGTCTCTTATCCCTCCTCCCTCTCTCTGTCTCTTATCCCTCCTCCCTCCCTCTCTCTCTTATCCCTCCCTGCCTCTTCTTCCTTTTGGGCATCAGCCTTCCCCTCCAGCGCCATCCTCTCCCCGCCCCCTCTTTTCCCATTTCACCGGTTGGCTGATTCACTAACTCGCTCTGCCCAATCTAGTGTGCAGCTGATTAAACCAATCGAAGGCCTAGTGAATGCAATCGAATTTGATTAGTTTGGAGAAAGGGGAGTGGAGAAGGGGGGGGGGGCGGGGCAGAAAGATGTCGCTTGAAGGGAGGCAATTGGGGCAGGGGGGAGGGAGGAAATGGTGGGAGGAGGAGGGGAGGAGGAAAGAGGGGGATGTGAGGAGGAGAGGACGGGGGAGGGGAGGTGGGAGGAGAAAGGAGGAGGAAATGGTGGGAGGAGGAGGGGAGAGCGGAGGATAAACGGGGGGGGGGAGGAGGGGGGGGGAGGGAGCATCTGACATAAACACTTCTAAATTCAATTTCATTTTCCGGTCACAATATATGTAATAAAATAAAATAGCGAAACAGAAGTGGAAGAAATGAGTGAGTAAATTGCTGTGGGGGGCAAAATGTGGGAATTTCGGGTTGGGCCGAAATCGCGAAATGCGAGATTGTTTTTGTGAAATCTCAACCGCTGTGACCATTGAGAGGAGACAAATGAGCGAGCTAAAGCCAATGAAAGATAAAGCGAAATTTGTTAGCTGCCTGCTGATCCCGGCCCATTCACGCACATTCGCAACAAATGTGTGCTCAGTCCCCTCCCTCCCCACAGCTCTTCTTGCATTTTCCCTTTTAGTGATCTCCGATCTCTCGCCAAAGTCGCTGAAATTTGAGGAGGACTAACATAAGCAAAATGGGAGGAACAGAAGGAGGAGGAGGAGGAGAGGCTGATGCGTTGAATTCTTTTGTACATTCATTCATTCCCCTCCGGCGACATCGCCCCTCCCCTCCCCCCCTCTCCTTTTTTTCCTCTACTCTATCCCCCCTCCCCTCCCCTCCCCCCCTCTCGTTTTTTTTCTCTACTCTATCCCCCCTCTTCCTCCCCTCCCGTCTTTCTTTTTTCCTCTGCCCTATCTCTTTCCCCTCTCCCTCTCTCTCTTTTTTCCTCTCCCCCCTCTTCCCCCCTCTCTTTTTCCCTGCTCCTCTGCTCTGCCGCATTCATTCCCTCCTCTCCTTTTTCCCTCTGCCCTCCCATTTCTCGGTGATGAATCCTTTTCTTCTTTCGGATAATTAGTTTTGCTTTGCCAGAGTACCCGCTTTTTCTCCCATGTCCGTTTTTTAAACAGTTCCTATGGAAACCGGGAAATGTTTTTGTGGTGCCGGCGCCGTAGGGGGCGACTGAATGAATGGAATGAATGTGTGGGCTTATATCGTCGTCGTCGCCATTTCGCATGCCCTTTTCCATTTTTACTTATTGTTGTAATTTATTTTCCATTGAGTCGGCTAAAGCGAAGAAAACATATGTATGTATCATCTACCTCTAAAATATTGTAGTAAACAGTGATTAAATCTGTTAGAAGGGAGAAACATTTGATGATCAATGGGGGGAGGGACCGATCGGAAATGCTTGAGGGGGGACCGATCGGAAATGTCCGATCGGAAATGTTTGAGGGTGGGAAAAGCATGCTTCTTTGCTTCTTGCTCTTTGATTGGTGGACAGCGCCGCTTGCAATGCCTTTTCACTGATGCATTTGCAAAATGCCGGCACCGATGCCACAACCGACGCCTTTGGGTCCGAAATTCTTTGCGTAACAATCTGAAACCATTATCGACATTAAATGCTTCTGTTCCGTTGGTGACCAACTGTTGCAGAAGATTTCGCCGACTCTGTCCGAAAATTTCCCCGGCTCCAAAGAACGGCCGCAGCGGAGACAACGGAAACAGCGCTTGTGCCAAACCTTTGTGTGAATTGCAAATTGAGTCGAATGGCACTTTTGCTGGGACGGATTTCACCTCGCCGGCGGCGACTATTTTCTCAGCTTCGAAAACACGCTGAGCGCACCTTTTGCAGACAAACGGACGTTGAACAAGCAACTCGGAACGGCGGCACGGAGAATCGGGTCGAAAACGTGGCGCAAAGCAGCGCAGAGCAGCCGAAGCGGGCGAAGCCATCGACGGCTGAGAAGGACACGGACTGCTGGCGGCAGAAAGCGGCACGACGGGCATGCCCTCCTGCTGCAGTTCCGCCTCCCTTTCGTCCAACTCCGGGATTGGACTCGTCAACAGCAAGTGGCCATGACGCGCGCCTCCGCGTCCGTCCGTGCCCAGTGGCGGCAGCACCGGTGCCTTTTGCGCCCCAAAACATTTGGACCAAGCGGAAGTCCGTGCACAAAATGAGTGGCCCCCCTCCGGCGTCTCCTCGTCCTGCTGCTGCTCCTCGTGTTCATCAACTGTTGCTTGCCCCTCTTGGTCATCATCTCCCAGTTGCACTGTTCGAAGTTGTCTTTCGTAATGTTGTCGCCCAAAGGCATTTTCCTCTTTTCTATTCCGCTGATCAGTGCCAATTTCGTTGTGACTTTCACCAATACTTTTGTTTGCAAAGTGTCCATTTTCGATTGAAAACAATGAGACGAAGCAATTGGCACAGAAAAACTGCAAATCAATCAACAATTATGGACTGCTTCAAGACCAAAGGTCAAACTCCCACTTTGTTTTGGTGTACTCCGTACTCGCCCAAGCAAAGTGCGCGTCCACAATGCTTTTGACCTTGGAAAAGAAGATGATTTTGAAAAATGATCCAATATATTCATTTATTAGGTTAATCATTTTTGCAATGGATATAATGATTATGCTTTTTATGAAAATTTCAATTCGGACTAATCAAAAAAGGTGTCAAAAGCTTACTGCAAAAGAAGCGATTGGCGGCGGATGTCAAAAGGGGACCGTCGGGTTCTGCTGCTGTCGAAATTGGTTCCGAACAGCGAACGCACAAAATGGGAACGGAAGAGGAAGAGGAGGAGAAGCGCATAAACATGGAGAGACAGACGGACAGAGGAAAAGCAAAAGAAAGCAATGAGAGACGGAGAGAGAGAGAGAGAGAGAGAGAGGGCAAGAAAGAGAGGAAAAGCCAACGACGAAAGATTAACCTTTAAATGGGAAGGACAAGTAAGGTATAATTACTTATTTCCGAAACAGTGCCCCTGGGGTTTTATTTTCGGCGCGGAGGGGGGCGGGGTCTAATTTCGGAAATACGGTAAACTGTTTGAAGGGGAAGGGAACGCGAGGTAAAGCCACTAATTAAAGCGTTGTGATTCAATTTCGACAGCAGAAGAGGCGATGAAGCACAAGCAGAACATCCCGCCGATGGAATTTGCTGAAATGACGCGAGGCGATGCAATGAGAAAATATTTTGTGGCGTCCTCCGCGCGCCCACCGCGCCGAATCGCAAATCGCACGCCGCAAATCCTTTGAAATGACCCAAATATTCAAATTGTTTACATGAAAAGTGTGCAGATTAGCCGGGCTCAATGAATTTGCTGAAAGATCAGTGTGAATGGATATTATTCATTCAATGAATTGGTCCATTCATTGAATGGCATTGAATTTAGAAGTTATTCAAATCAGGCTTTACACAAAAAAAGAGAAGGAATATATAATAAATATTGTATAAGAGGAGATGATCAAAGGATAGATGATCAAATGTTAACTCTGTGTTCTTCCATTAAATCACTTTCTCTTCTTGCCCTGTTGAGGTGCGTTCGAATATCCGATCAGTCCCAGCACCGGGTGCATGATCGGTCGTCGATCTCCTTGCATAGCCGCAAGAATTGTGCCCATCGCTGGTGCCATTTTTGGTGCATTTTGCGGTTGAAAAGCGGGAAATTGCGGCTGCTGCTGTTGTTGTTGTTGGCCGAAAGCATTGTTTGTCGGGTTATTCGTCTGCTGCGGATTGGAGTTAATCGGTTGCTGCTCGGCACCCACAAAAAAGCCGCTTTGGCGTACCTCGCGAATCTGAGGAACACCGAAGGAGCCACCAGCCGAGCTTAACGGAATTGGGCCGCTGTTCCCCGCGTTAAAAGTCGGAGCGGCAAAAGTGCCGGCGGATCCGCCTTAAGGGGAAACGATAAAGTGCCGAGGAAAGAGATTGACAGAGACCAAACCTGAACTGAACCCATTGGCACTGGTGGCCGGGGCAGGCGTGAATGCGTCGACGGCAGGGAAAGTGTGAGGGGGGAAAGTGGGGAAAGTGTGCGGCGGAAGAGTCGGGAAAGAATGGGGTGGAAGAGTTGGGAAAGAATGGGGTGGAAGAGTTGGGAAGGAATGCGGTGGAAGGGTCGGGAAGGAATGGGGTGGAAGGGTCGGGAAGGAATGGGGTGGAAGAGTCGGGAAGGACATTGTGCCGAAAAACGGATGCGGAGTAACGGTAAAAGAGGCAGACCCAGACTGATCAACGACAGTTCCATCCCTGGAAAGAGAGAGAGAGAGAGAGTTAGAGAGAGAGAGAGAGAGAGAAGAGAGAGAGAGAGAGTAAGGGGTCAGGAAACAATCAGAAAATGTGGGAGACACTTACCCAACAAATTGTTGTTGCTGTGCCCCATTGCCCAATTGTTGTTGGGGTTGTGCAAATTGGGTTAAAGTCGATGAAGCGCCTTGCTGAAACTGTTGCTGCGGCGGCTGCTGCTGGTTTTGCGGCTCCAAAAACTGAGTACCAGACTCGGGTGGATTAGTTGGAACAGTATTAAATTGTTGTTGCTGCTGCGGCGCTTGGAGTCCGCCGGCGCCGTTCAATTGGAATTGTCCCTGCTGCTGTTGCTGCTGCTGTACTCCTTCAAATTGTTGCTGCTGCTGATAGTGCTGCCGCTGCTGTTCTGCCTGTACAGCTTCATGTTGTTGTTGTGGCTGATGATGGTTTGTATTGATCAGCTGCTGCTGCTGAATTCGTTGGTTGTTTTGCTGCGGGGGTTGTCCATTGTTTGGGCGTATTGCGCCGGCCGCGGCTTCATTGACATGCCCAATTGGCCGTTCTCCTTCGCCCCCGGACACTTCCGGCAATTGTACCTTTTGTTGTTGCTTTCTTTGCCCTGCGGGTGCTGCTGCCCTAAAGGGAAATTAAAAAATTTAACCAATTCGGAAGAGTCATTTTTCACTTCCTCTTTTGTAGCTTTTCGTCAAATTTTCTAATTTTGGTCCCCTAATTTTTGATGCCGTCTTTTAGTCACTGTAAGATATGTCCAACCAATGCTAACATCCGTTCTTACTGTTGTTTTGGGTTTGGTTGTGGGTCCTTTCGGCTTTTCTGCTTCGTTGCAACTTTCTTTCGGCTGGCATTCTGTGCTCCGTTCATTTTGTCTGTTACTTCTTTGTTTTTGGCATTTCCCAACAATTTGGACACTTCCATTGGCACATCGCCGTCAACTAAATGATGAAAATCATTTATTGAAATTCGTCCAATAATTATATGAATATTCCTTTAAGCTTTTGGTTTGCTCACATTCCACTTCAAGCTCAGGAGGGTCGGGCAAGCAGTTCATTCGCCGTACGGTCACCTTTATTTTTGTGTAACCGATTAAGGCGCAACTCTTTCCCTCCCCCCGGCATTCATCCAACCTCATAGCGCACTTTGCCCGATGCTTCTCCCTCCGATTTGGACACTTTGCGCACATTTGCAATCACATCGAATGAGATTTGCCGCCCACCCCGCACAACTTCCCCTCCGGTGATAGCCTCCCCAGGACCGACCGTTGTTGAGCCGACCTCTTGAGAGAAACGAAGACCGTCGAAGGTGCAACATTGAAGAATTAAGCTAAAGAATTTCGTCTTGAATTAAATAGGAGACTTTTATTTATAGCATTTTACGGTTGTCGAGGATGGTCAATGTACTCAATGCCGCCAACCCATTGATTCTTCCGGGGACAGGACAACTCATTGAATTGACCGGAGCAGTTCTGAACAAAAATGAACAATTTTGTGCCATTGTTTTGTTGTGCCATTGCAAGCAAACCGCGATCAGTTTGGGCGCCGATCCGTGTCTGTACCGCTTCAGGGCCCTATCGCCATCTCTGAAAAAGCCGTCCGGTTGGCCATCCGCATTTGTAAAGAATTGGCTGTCTTCGTGGAAGTCGCCCTCCGCGTCGGTGGCCGAAATGACACAACTCGGCTGGGCACAGCCCAACACGGGCGCGCCGCCGGAAAGCACCTTTAGGGGGGCAGAAAAGCATAGAGCCACTAACTTCAAACAAGCAACAGAGGCACCTCAAAACTGTACGGAACGCCGGATTTGCCACAGAATGAAGCGGAAGAGAGGGAGGGAAAGAGGAGGAGGGAAGGCAACGCAAGCAGGCAGAGACGCGCAACCAGCAGACAACGAGGGCATTTGGAGCGGCACATTCCGTGGACAGAGACGACAAATTGCTGAGAGGCAAAAGCGGGGAGGAAAAGGAAGAATGCTCTTAACGAGAAGCGGACAAATGGAGCGCAAAACGGGCGTGGAATGAGATGCACAATGACTTTGACGTTTTCTGATATTGAGACAAATCGATGCCGAAGGGCGCGCGGGAGCGGACGGGTGGAGGAAAGGCGGGGGGGCTGATGATGGATTTGGTTAATGATGGGAATGATCGGAGCGGGAGATATGAAAGATTTCACAGCTTATTCCAACCAAAACCAACGAATTTTTATTTCCTCCGAAATGATGGAACGACCGACCGCGCCGAAGATGACAAACACACACTTTTTCCGCACTTAAACGCTCTTCCGCTGCCGATGGCGATACTAGCTGTGGGGATGAATTTGGGGGGGGGGGGGTAGGGAAGGGGTGGATGAAGGCGGGAGATGGGCGATGGGTTGGCATGAGTTGCGGAGAGCAACGGACATCGCACTAATCCGGTCAGCCGAGGCTTCTCTCTTCCTCTCCTGCCGATCGCCTCATCCGAGAAAAAGGAAAAAAAGCCCTCTCCCAAAAGTGTTCCTCATTTGACACAAAAATGCTTCCCACAACGGCTCAAATGGATTAAATTGCGAAGGGTTATTCTGAGATTTGCTGTTGACTTAAAATTAGAGACGCCATGCCAAAAAAGCAGCTTCATCTTCCTTTTTCAATGAAGGGGGAAGGAATGACCCATAAAAGGAAACAAGTTTTTCAAAGAAGAAAAGGAAGAAGCACCAACGGATTAATGGCGAAAAACAAAAATTTAAAAACAAAATAAATGAAATTGAAAAGAACAAATGAATTAAAAATGTTTCAATGGGACACCGAGAAGCATTTGTTCATTGAAGACCCGCGTGATGGCACTCGAGCATTGTCTGAATGGCATTTTGGCAAACCAAATGCTGAATGCCGAGCAGTCCAAAGCCAGGCGACGGATTACAAAACAATTCACAATGGGCACCACTTTGTTTTGCGATGTCGCGATGCCGACAACACTGCACATTGTCGTGTCCTTGGGCTGCACAAGTGAGAAACTGAGGGAATGAACGGCACAAATATAAATTTAAAAATCACCCAAGGGAATTAAATTTTGAAATTCAAAAATGGGCCAGAAAAAGGTGGAGATAAACAAAGTCCCAATTAGGTAAGTAGCCACCGGTGCAATGTTGAGAAGGCCACATTGGCCCTTCTCGAAGGTGTGCTTCACTTGGGCATGCGTTGTGTCGTAGCGACACAACGGCAAACAGCCGGGAGGCATTTGCTTCTGCTGACAGCACGAAAGCAGTCGCGCATTGGCCTGGTCGAGTGGCACGCATGGCACAAAATTGGGCCCAACGCCGCACTGATCCGGCACGGATTGGCTTTGAGTTGAGTGCGTTGGAAGGGCCGTGGAGAGCAAAGAGCGTCCCCCCTGGGCCAGTTCGGATTCGGAATTGTTGCGTTTATGGCCACCGCCTCTTTGGGCTGCAATTTCGGCGATGGACCGGACCAATTCCCGGCTGAACACTCGGTCCACAAACACATCAATTTCTGAGAATGTTACCCCAATTATTAGCGTAATGGTATGCTTTTTGTCCCTTTAGGCACCTTTCCCAAAAAGACTGTAATTTGTTGCCGAGTCGTTGTCCCCTCCGCCATTTTGCCACCGTACTCCTTTTTCCGAAAGCGGCATTGACAGATCGCTTCGGCTTTCAACAGAAGTGCCTTGAGATTGGCTATTTACGTGTGGCTTTATCCGAAAATTCCACATTTGTTGAGTCGAGTTGACGGGCATTCCAAAACGGTCGAAAGCGGATGAGGAGGATATTGTGCCGCTTTCGGATGTCGTTGGATGGGACCTTTCAGGCATTTTCGTTCTGCTGGTCGACTGTTGTTCGACTTGGCTTCCATCTTCCGACTCAATCTCTCCCCACGAATTGCTTCCGCCCTTTGGTCCTTCGCCCTCACTGTCACTTCCATTCTCCACCAACTCTTCCAACTCCCCCATCAATTGTGGCACTTTGAGTGCCATTGTTTTCCCTCTGCCGGCCCCTCCATTCCCACGAGCATTTCCATCAACTGAGCCTTCAGACTTATTCACCACAACTTCAGCAATTTGTTTCTTCTTGTTGGGTTGCCCATCAATTGACGGCATCAAATCGGGCAAAGTCGGACTGTTAACGGAGGGCAAAAAAATTGCCAAATCGGCAAATATCAGATCAACTTACGGGACGAGGGTTGGGAAAAAAACTTTGTCGTTGTTGGATGATAATGGTGAAATTGTCATTGTCTCGGAAGAAAGTTCATCCGGCGGTGCTGGGGGACCATGGGGCTGTATTAAAGCCAAATCAGTCTCCTCAGTCTCAGTCTCTGCGTTGTCTTCAATGTTGTCCAAAACGTCGAGTGGCACCGGAGTGCCACTCGCATTTGGCACATCCGGCGGAGGAAGGATAAGAGAAGAGGGGACATCCGGGAATTGGGGCGAGAATGGAGTCGGAAGCGGGGGAGATGATGAAGCAGGGGGAATGGGACCCTCAAAGGGTGGGGGCGGTGGAGCTGGGGACGGAAGAAATAAAAGAGGGGGAGGAGACAAAGGCGGCAAAAAAGAGTGACCCGGCGGCGACGAAGACGAAGTCGGATGAAAGCGTTGTTGGAAGCCATTCTCGGCCACTAAATTGATGCCACCTGCCGAATGAATGGCAAAAAAAAATTAATAATCGGATTAAGGACAAACGACGATAATTGATCACAAACTTTGGTCTGTTGTTGTTTGGGCCAAAAGGTTGCTTTGTTCGCCATGCCGAAGCTGATGTTGTTCAGCAGTTGGGCCATTAGAAAGACGTTGCCTTGACAATTGAGTGAGAATCGGCGGCGGCAGAAAAGTGCCAAAAAAATCGGATGAGTTGGAGGAATCTGAAAAGCCGACGAATTGATCGCCAGGCGGAGGAGGACGAAAGCTGATGAATTGGTCGCCAGGCGGAGGAGGAGGCGGAGGAGGAAGGCTGAATTGGGCACCAGTCGGAGGAGGAGGCGGAGGAGGAAGAGGAGGAGGAAGGCTGAATTGGGCACCAGTCGGAGGAGGAGGCGGAGGAGGAAGAGGAGGAGGAAGGCTGAAACCAGTCGGAGGAGGAGGAGGAAGAGGAGGAGGAAGGCTGACGAATTGGGCACCAAGCGGAGGAGGAGGATGGACAGAATTCGACTGGAAGAATGAATGAATGAATGTTTGGAAATAAAAGTAGGGCAAATGCCTGATAAAATGGAGAAAGGCAGGGTGAAGACAAACACAGCTGTGGACAACTTTGCCGAATCCGGCTAGAACAACAAAAGGTCGAAGGGATCCGTTGACAATCGAATGGCATTTGGGACATCAGCAGAGGGGCGACAAAAGGCGGCGGGGAGTGAAAGACGGACAATGATTGGAAAAGATTGGATGGGATGAGATGGAGGAAGAGAAGAAAGAGAGCACTGACGGACGACGGAAGACGAAGAGGGCACGCGGAAGGCGGCATTGGCACGCACACTCAGCAGACACAGCTATTACAAAAGCTCAATTGGCAGTAATATCTGCATAGTTTGTAAAGATCAGACCAGATCAGATATGTGTACATTGGCTGAAAGATTGCGCAAATTAATCGATCATCCCCCCCCTTTACCCCCGCGCCACCGATTGGACGACGACGGGGAAAGCATTTCGGCGGGTTTTTGGGCTCATCCATTTAGGGTTTTGCGCAATGTAATAAATTGCTTTGTTTTACGTACACAAAAGCTGCTAAAAATGGGACAAATGTCGACGGCCTTTTTGGAAGAGTAAAAAAAAGTAAAAGGCAAAAAGAAGAGAGGACAATTGGGAGGGGGGGGGGGAGAAGAAGCTGGATGAGTCATCAGAAACAGAGGGCAAAAGCATCGGATATGTGTGGATCAATTGGATAAGTTGGATGTTGAGGATGAAGTTGATGAGGATGACTGATGAGAGAAGAGTGGTGGATGCGATGGAAGCTGATTTGGTAATGGAAACTAATTGAGGATGTAAGCTGACGATGATGGCAATGATGCGACGATTGCTTGGATTGGATTGGATCGGATTAGTCATCCGTTCCCTTTTATGGAGTCGATTTTCAGCCTGAACGACTGCAGCAGAACATGGGCTAATTGATTGTTTAATATTGTACATCTCCAACTTATACAAAATAATGAATTGCATTCTTTTTTCTTCGAAAGCGGCCTTAAGCATAAGCAAATGGCAAGAGAAGAGAAAGGGGGCAAGAACAATCCGCCAAAATAATTGCACTGAACAAAATGTCGCCTTTCATTTTCAAATTTGGCCAATTTCACTCATAGGCCACCCTTTTGGCACGATGTCAAATTTTTTTCGCTTTTCTGAACATTATTTCTTTCTTCATTCTCGTTGTTAAATACCTTGGCCATTAATTCCTCTGCCAATATTATCCTCAACAAAACACGTCATTTTTATTTCTCCCCCGGCCACTTTCCCTTAGCCCACTCCCCCCCCCCCGTCCATCTTCCGCTCCTTTTTCTACGCCCTCTCTCGTCCTCATTTCCTTCTCCAATCTCCTGTTAAAATGACTTCCTTCCGGTTATCGAGCGAACTTATTCGACTTATTTGGTTAAGCCAAGCAACAAGCAGCCGAAGTTGTGGTGGTATAGGAGGGAAAGGGAACGGTACGGGTTGAGAGAGTCACTTACGGAAGTGGAGGGGGTGAGGGTTACGTGGAACGGGGCTGATTTGTGAGGTGGGTGGGAGGGGTGAGATGAGAGGGTGAGAGGGGCCTATGTGGAAAGGGTGAGAGGGTGGACATGGTGGAGAGAGCTTGTGGAGGGGAGAAGAGAGAGAGAACTTCGGGGTTTTTGATGAATTTTATAACTTAATCCTCCTCAAATGGCTGCTACCAATTCTTTAAAATCAGTTAGCCAATGTTCGTTCTTCTCGCCAAACATTCCCCGGCGGATTTCCTCCAAAATGAATGAATGGCCTGCTTCCCTCCTTCACAAGCTTAGTATGCATATTTTCCGCAAGACCGAACTCTCTCAGCCCATTCGGCAATAAAATTCGATTGGTGGCCTTTCTCCGCGGACTTTGCCTTTTCAAATGGCCACCAAATGTCGCCATAAGGCAAATTTTGCCGTTTTCCGCCGGAGGGCCCATTTTCTCTGAGCAGCAATTAATTTGAGCCTTCTTTGCTTCTCCAATTTTTGTGCTATAAAATCTGTGTTTTGTTTTTCATTTGGCCCTTTGGCGTTGCGATTATTCGTTCGTTAAGGAAAGGCAACCCAAACAGCCGCCGGTGGTCGTCGCCTCAGGGCAAATGCCACGGTTGGGTTGTTGCCTCAGGGCATACGCTCTTGGGGAGTTTTGCCCCTTTTTACTTTGCTTAGCTTTGCATCGATTCAAAAACTTTTTTAAAAGCTCATTCTTTGAGTAATTTTCAGGTAAATTTTAATTTTGATATTTCACTTATTTTAGAAACAATTCCTTCACGAAATTAACGTCGTCCGACCATCGCACATTTTGACAATTGCCAATAATTGATCTGTCGTGTGCCATTTTCTGCCATCCAATCCGCCGCCAAATTCAGAATCACCTTTTCAACAGCGTCCATCCTCGCTCTGTTGCCAAACCAACCAATCACACGCACTCATTGCGCTTATTGTTCGCTCTGTCCGTCGTCCACCTCCGCCCTGGCTGCCTGGCTGGCGTCGCGAGTTCTGTTCAAGTCCCTGTGAGTTCAAATCCAACCGACCGACGACGGGAAAATTCCCCTCATTTGAAGCCCCTTTGAGGGGACATTGAAACATTAGCCGCCCCAGGGCTTTTATTAGAGAAAATTTGAGAAAGAAAACATTTATGATTTTGTCTCAGACGCAATTGACCCCTGCCGATGTACATTTGGGTACCAATGGAATTTGAGTCCTTTACCGTGGCCACTTTTTGTATCGCGCCCCTCTTTTATTTGCTCTTTGCTTGAAAAGCAAAACTCATGCTTTCCTCCCATTAGATTTTGTCCCTTTCGTGCCCTGTCCGATCCATCTTCCGCCAAATATCCCTCTCTGAGGGAGTGCCCTCGGGGGAATTCTCGACCCTTCGGGCTATCCTTCCACCCCTCCCCCTCCCCTCTCCCGCCCCGCTTCCCCTTTCCCCACCTTCGTGCCCTTCGGTCGTGCCATTGAAAATCAATTCGTCTGAGTTCTGAAAGCGAAAGCGACTGAAAAGCTAATGCTCATTTAAACTCTCATTGGCTTCGTGCAGAACGATAAAAAGCCAATTAATTCGTCGTCAGCTTCTTCTTCTTCTTCTTCTGCTGTTCAAACAATCATTTTCCATTTTCATTGTTTCTGTAATTTTTGTTGCTTTTCGATGCGTGGGAAAGTGCCAAAGCGGCGCCCGCCAAAACCATTCATTTCGGCAGCTTTTCCTCCCTTATTTTGGGATTTGCTATCCGTTTTAACCTCCGACAATTAAAAAAGCATTTACCTATTCATTTTCTATTTATTTCATATGAATTAGAAATGGGGAAATGAAGAAAAAACAAAACAGATGAATGACAATTAATCTAACAAATTCCACTGCCTCACCCAAAATGCCATCCATTCAATTTGAATGGCACTCGCCCACCTCGCGGCCACCCAACTTTCCCTGTTGCTACTTCAACTGCGGGCTCACCAAACTCTTCCGAACCTCACCAAATTTAATTTCCACCATTTTCTCTCAAGCGACTGCTCACTCGTCTATTTTCTGTCCCATTAAACTCACTCGTCCCCTCCCTCCCCCTCCCTCCCCCTCCCCCCACCCCTCCCCTTTCTTTTCCCCCATTTCCAATTTGCCGGACCTCTCTTTCCAGTCAGTCACTTTTCCTTTTACTCCTTCCACTGGGTTAATTCAACAGCAAAACGCACCGAAAAGCCTATTTTCCCCTCTTTCATCAACAGATAAGAACAATGCCATAAGTGTCAGTTATCCAGTCATCTCCCCCCACCCTGCTCTCGTGCACCACTCCCCCTCTCATCTCACTGTTCTCCCGTCATATTCCTCCCCTCCCCTAAACTTCCCTCCCCTCCCTCCCTCTCTTCTCACTGTTCTCCCGTCCTCCCCTCCCTCCCCTCCCTCCCCTCCCTCCCCTCCCTCCCC
>JAKKIK010000558.1:0-28199 GCA_024500135.1 Heterodera carotae | reverse complement strand
TGAATGACAGACACAGACAAAACAATGAAATAACAAAGAGAGGGAAAATGTCAATTGGGATCAATTGTCTTCGTTTCTCGGGCAGCGCCCGAACATCTCCCCTTTTGAGTGATCATCCCGGTGAGAAGCGCGCAGGGGTCCGGCGTTGGCGGTCCGGATATCGGCGAAGCCTTTGCCTGGGCGGCGACGGACTTCGCTGGACCTGCTGGTCCTCCTGACGGTTCTCTCCGTTTTGTTCCTCACCAAATTCGGCAATATTGTCTCCGATTGGGTCTGGCCTTTCGTCCTGGCCCAGCCCTTCATTTCCATTCTTACCTTGTGCCGTCGGCAGATGGAATGCCTCGTTTAAAATGTCGAGTGGATTCGGTCCGTCTGGAGTGTGCCGGTGCCGAAGTTGATTGGCGTGGAATCGATTTGTCGTTCCATCGGCAAAGCGGACGGTGTAAATGACACCTTTGCAAGCGCAAATAACTCCATCTCGCCAATTCTGCGTCAGACGGTGTCTCGCAAAGACTTTGTCCTGAAACGCAAATATTTGAGGGCGGGTGCCGAATCGACGGTTGAATTGTGTCTCCATGCGCTCGTCCCTTTCCTTTGGTTGTGGTGACGGCGGTTTGAGTAGATCCAACGTTGTGCGTGGCTTACGTCCGAGGAGCATTTCAGCAGGGGATTTTCCCTCCGGTAATGAATCATTCGGAGTGGTTCTGTAGGTGACTAAGAAAGTGTCGATCACTTCCTTGTTCGGCACTCCCTCCCCCTTTATTTTCCTGAAAGCCCTTTTAAACGTGTCCACAAATCGTTCGACTTGTCCGTTTGACATTGGATTGTATGGAGCCGAGAATAAATGTTGGACTCCATTGTTTGCCGTGAATTTGGCAAATTCATTGCTGGCGAACTGCGTGCCATTGTCTGTCACCAGTGTCTCCGGGATTCCGTGACGTGTGAAGAGGTAACGCAGTCGCTCAATTGTTGCAGCGGTGGTCTTTGATGGCATTTCGAATACTTCCGGGTACTTCGAAAACGAATCGACCACAATTAAAAATTCTTTTCCGTAAAATGGGCCCGCGTAATCGGCGTGAATGCGCTGCCACGGACGTGTCGATTTTGGCCACGGTTGCAAATTTGTCTTTAGTGGTGCCTTCGCTGCCAATTGGCACGGCGCACAATTTCTAACAAATTCTTCGATTTGCTGATCCAATTTTGGCCAGAAGACATTTTGCCTTGCCAATTGCTTCATCCTTTTCATTCCAGGATGGCCTTTGTGCAGCAATGTCAGAATTTTGGTTTGAAAAATTTTTGGAATCACGATTCTGTCGCCATACATTAAGCATCCTTTCAAAATTGAAAGATCATCTTTTCGGCGACTGAAGAGACGAATTTGTTCGGATTCATCTTTCAAATGGCGTTCATCAGGCCAACCGGCTCTGACGAATTTCATAATTTCCCGAATTGTTACGTCATTCTCCGACGCTTGGACCAGATCAGTGAACTTAATGGGCAAATTTTCGACTGTTTTATTGAAAACTGTCTCGATGTCATTGTCCACGCTTAAAGATGCGATGACACGATCATTTTCGGGTTCAACGCTTTTGGCAATGAGGCGCGAAAGAGCGTCGGCCTGACCAAAATCTTTGGTGTTGATGTATTCGATTGTAAAGTCGTAGGCCAAAAGCGTCAATGACCACCGGAGAAGTCGGTTAGCACTGCATTGTCGGACGCCCTTTTTACTCCCAAAAATGCTGAGCAGAGGCTTATGGTCAGTTTGTAGAGTAAAATGTCTTCCATAGATCATTTTATGAAATTTTTGTACGGCAAAAATTAGTGCCAAGCCTTCCTTCTCAATTTGAGAGTAATTTTTTTCAGCTGGGGTCAGCGACTTTGATGCATGTGCTATTGCCTTAATCTGTCCGTCCGGAAATTTGTGGGAGATCACAGCACCGAGTCCGAGTTCAGAAGCGTCGGCTGCCACGATGATCTCCAATTTGGGATCATAATGGGTGAGCAGCAATTGCGACGTCAAAACTTCCTTCAATTTGTCGAAAGCCTTCTGACACTCTCCCGTCCACTCCCAATCATTCTCCTTTTTGAGCATGTCATCAAGTGGTTTCCGAATGAACCGCATGTTTTTGACGAATTGTTGATAGTGATTAACCATGCCGAGAAATGAGCGGAGTGATGATATATTGGTCGGAGCTGGCATTTGATCAATCGCATGCGTTTTGGTTGGGTCGGGTCGGCGTCCATTCCGATCAATTATTTGACCCAAATATTTGATTTGACTTCGGAAAAATGAAGATTTTTCCAATTTAATACGGAAGCCATATGATTGGATCCGGGAAAACACTTCCTCCAAGTGATGGGTGTGTTCATCAATGTTCCCGCTGACAACAATTATGTCATCCAGATAAGCGGTTGCAAATTTCAGGCCCGCCAGCATTTTGTCCATAATAGACTGGAAAATGCCTGGCGCTGATTTCACCCCAAAAGGTAATCGTTCCATACGAAAATTCCCTTTGTGTGTTGCCAATCCGCAAAATTCCTTCGACTTATCATCCAAATCTATCTGCAAATAGGCGTCACGCAGGTCGATTTGTGAGAAAATTTTGCCTCCATTTAGAGTTGCAAAGATATCCTCAGGAATTGGTAATGGATGCTGCGAATCGAGGAGCGCATCATTTAGCCCGGTCGAATAGTCGATGCACAATCGTGCAGAGCCGTCAGCCTTCTTGACAATCAGAATTGGGGCTGCCCACTCGATATAGTCGACTTTTGAAATGACGCCCATTTTCTCCAATCTGCCCAATTCGCGTTCGACAATTTCCATCGAATTGTACGGCACCGGACGTGCCTTGCGGTAGATTGGCCGTGCGTCTTCTTTTAGGACCAATTGTGCCTTCTCTTTTGTGCAATGTCCTAATCCCTCTTTCATAATTTCGGGAAAGGTATTTTTCAGCGACTCAATTTTTGCCTCAGCACCAGCAATTTGAATTGCACCGAGCGGGATAATTTTTTCCTGCTTCGTGCTGCTGGATTTGCAGAGATTGACTGCCACATTGCTGATCTTTTGCTTTAATTCATCCAACAGCCCAAATTTGTCCATCGTGAAGCGACTCAGCAAATTCAGTGACCCTTTTTTGGCCACATAAAATTCTTGCTCGATTGTCGTTCCCTTAAATTCGAAGGTGCTTATCCCCTTTCCGATGAAGCGGACCTCCTTTCCATCAAAAGTCTTCCCGACTTCATCACAATTTGTGATTGATGGTCGACCAATTTGGTCATGCGTTCCTTCGTCAATGATGTTTATGTCCGATCCAGTGTCGAGGCAGATGCGGACGGGCTTGTTGTTGATCAGCATTTTAATCTTAAGCAATGACATTGGATTAGCCAATGTTCCGGTCATTCCAATGCGGAGGTGTCCGACGCGCTTTCTTCCAGCCGTGTTGGATTTCATTTTCCTTCTCCACTCTTGGATGCTGTCGCATTGGCTTTGGAGGTGGCCGGTGAATTTACACTTGTGGCATTTTGCCATTTTGTGCTGACAATCGCCGGGCCAGTGTTCACCCCCACAACGCCAACATTTCTTTGTTGCGTTGCTCTTTGGCAGTTCTGAAATCTGTTTCTGTTGTGGTTTCCCTTGCCGTCCATTTCTGCGCATTGCGTTGATTCCGTGCGAGGATGATGGTGCTTCGATTATTTTCGCTTCGGCAATTGTTGATTGGTAATTTACCAAATCCTCTACAACTGCATCGTAAGTCACCTTGTCCCCATCCGCAGAAAGTTTGGCCAAAATCCGCTGGCGTAGCGCTGTATCGCCTTGCGACTTGAGCGAAGTCAATAGCATTAAGCAGTTGAATTGCTCCTTTTTAAGCGCTTCAAATTTAAAATTGTTCAGCAGCTGTCGGTGGCGATTTATGAACTGACGAAAATCCTCTCCCTGTTCTCTCGTCGCCTTCAGGCATTCATACCTGTCGACAAAGATGGATTGTGGGCGAGCGAACAGTTTTTCAAGCTTTTGTACTGTCGTCGTAAAGTTAAAATCAGTCACCACTGCTGGGAGTATCGATCGAGAATACTCACTGAACGCCAGCTCGTTTAATTTGTTCATTAAACATTTGACCTTGATGTCGTCCTTTGCGTCAGGTGCGGCACAATCGAGCGCAAATTTAAATCGATTGAGCCATTCTGTGACTCTGCTTTTGTCCTCACACGGCTCGAACGGCTGTATGTCGGTAAGTGCCGGAATCGTGGCATTTTGAGCGGTCGGGGCGGCAGCAGCCGCTTGTTGATTTGCCAACAATTGAGCGATTTGCTGAAGAATTTGCTCCATCGTTGGCGGGTTTGGTGCCATCCACGTTTGTTGAATTGTTTTAATTCAGAAGAAAACCGCGCCTGGCGGAACCTTTCACCGCCTGGGTTCAGGTTTTTGTTGAGGAGTAAAAACCGCGCCTGGCGGAAACCTCAACCGCCTAGGTTCTCGGTTTTTTCGGCGAATTCACGCTTAACCGCGCCTGGCGGATTAAGCGGACGAAAAGTTGAAATTGAATGAAGCGACTCCCGGCCGACTTTTTGACGAATTTGGAATTAACCGTACCCAACGGTTTAATTCTGTTCAATCCCGATGAGTTTTAATCGAAATTGGGCGTCGCCACTGTTAGGTCCTTGGTTGGTAATATTGGACCGACGTAATTATAATATTTATTTACGTAGAAAATGGTCAAGCAAATTTGGGAAATCAATAAGGTCAATTCGACCGCGATAACAGAAGTGAATTGAGGAAATGATGGGGGGAACAAATGTGGCAGAGAATGTGTCTGACCATGAGCGTGATGAATGACAGACACAGACAAAACAATGAAATAACAAAGAGAGGGAAAATGTCAATTGGGATCAATTGTCTTCGTTTCTCGGGCAGCGCCCGAACAGTAATTAATTTGGATTTTTTTTTGTTTTGGTTTTTTTTTAAACTAAGGTTAGGGTTCAACGGGACCGGGACCGGGGCGGGAAATCCCGGTTTTTTTTGGTCCCGGTCTCGGTTTTCAAAAAAAGTCAAGTCCCGGTCGTTCAAAACCGGGCGGGACCGGGACTAAACATGCACTGGTAAGAATGCGGATTTGAATGTAAAAGTTGAGGGGGAAAATGGGGGAAAGGGGAATAATTACATAAAAAAAATTGTGACAACAAATTATTATTTCGACAAATGATTGGTATCCTTTTAAATCCCACAAAAAATGCTACAAAAAATGTTATGACACTTTTGGTCAGACAATTCTTGGTAAATTATTATTAAGGAAAATGTCAGTAAGCAGCAAGTGGTCGTAAACATATGACCATGACTGTATATAAAAACCCTATAAGCGGCAACGGTCTCCCCTGTGATATTTTATATTTGACATTTGACATAATTTTACATGTTGACCTTTTCTTTCTATTTATTGTTTCTATTTCACTTATGCACCATGTAATTGTACATTTAGTACTTGTGATTTGCTCAAAAAAAAAATAATCTGCAACATATCAAAATAATTTTTCCTTTTTCCATAATTACCGTAATTCCTATATTAAAGCCCCCCATGTGGTAGAGCCTCCCCTGCATTAAAGCCCCCCTTTTGAGAGGGGTTGGAATATAAAGCCCCCCTGTAGTAGAGCCCCCCCCTGTATTAAAATCCCCCCTCTGAATTAAAATTTTTTTTAAAGTATTAACAAACATAAAAACAAATTTAAATAAAATAACCAAAAATCAAGGAATAAATAAACAAAAAATAATTACTACCTTATTACTAAGTATAAATAGATCCAAAAAAATCAAATACATACCAATGTTAAATTTAAAATATTAAATATTTAAAAAAAGACAATGATATTCATAAATCTTCATCTTAAATCGGTTATCTACTAATTTAAATAGGTACATTGTAAACAAAAATTACAAATTAAATTAATTACCTAATACATAAATTAAAAAAAAATTAAAATAGGCAATAACTAAAAATTATAAATATTCGAACAAATTAAATAATTTACCTAACAGATAAAAAGATTATTCATTTCACTTCTTACAATTACAAATCATCTATTTCGGCTGATTGGGTTGGTTGTTTCTTTTTTTCTATAAAGAAAAAATAGAATGCGGCAAAAAAGACTGCAGCGACACAGCAAAAAGAAAAAATACCAAAAACAAGAGCAACAAAAACTACAATGAACAATTGCTCATTTATAGAGTGAGGAGGAGAAGGAGCAAGTGGAGGAGAATGATGAGGAGGAAAAGGAGGAGGAGGAACAAGACAAGGGGGAGGAGAAGGAGCAAGAAGAGGAGGAGGAGAAGAATGAGCAAGAGGAGGGCGAGGGAGAGAAGGAGGTGAAATGCCTTTCAGCAGCGCATCAATTGCGATGTCGACACCAATGTAAAATGCAGCATAACCTGCAGCCTCAACTGTTTTCTTGGCCAATGTTTTGACCAGTCCACGCTTTTTTCTCGGTACTTCCATGGCAATCGGAAGTTCGGCTACGGCGGCTTCGTCCGAGGTCGATTTGGGCTTTTCGGCGTCTGACTCCGACCCGTCCTGGTGGTGATCATGGTTTTCGGCAATTTCTTAATATTTCAACAAATATTTTAATTTTTTTCTCAAAATTTCTTACCCCCATTTCGATGCAGTTCGACCGCTTCCTGTTTTTCATCCAGATTTGTCACTTCCGCATTCTTGTTCACTAAACAATATTACTTTAAATTTAACATAAAACTTAATTATTCTAGAAATTTCAAATTTGATTTTTTATTAAAAACCCAAGACCCCCTATGATTGTTTACGAGGCGCTTGGTCCGAGAATTTTTCCGGGTTTGCCAGGTCCGTGTCCAGCGACCGCTGTTGTCGCAAGCCGGCGCTGTCCACCACCACCGACACCAGGACGCTAACTAAAAATGTTGAGGCAAATAATTTAAATGATTTTCGAGTCTGTGTTCAAAGCGAATTCAATTTTGAATCCCATTTTGAAAAAAAACCTTTGGTCGGAGACGGCTTAAAGTTTTGTTTTTCTAAGAAAAAATTTTGGCTTATATGATAAAAAATTTTTTGCCGTAATTGGGCCCAGTCATTAGCCGGATTTAATCCACATCGTCACAACTTACACAATTGTGGTTGCCCACTTGTTCATTGGGAACGCCAATTTGGGGGTTTGGCTGGGCGGTTGATCAAATGTTAGACCAATGGGTAGGCAAATGAGAATTATGGCACTTCTAAAAAAGGGGAATTTTTAAAATTTTCTTGCCCCAGGCAATTTGGCATTTTGTTTGGACGCGCTGCTGCTGCTGGGCAAAGTGAATGAGCAAAAGCATTGGTGGGCCGCGTTGCTTAAATGCAGCGCGCGGATCAGAGCCAAATGGGCGGTCCGTCCGTCCGTTTGTGCAGCCAATGCGAATGGGCGCGGCAGCGGCAGAGGAATGTTGGTGGGACATGTCGTCATCGCGGTTTGTCCTATTTTCCCCGTTCTATCCCTTGTGGGGGGGGGGGCGGGGGATAAAAAATGTTGTTTAGGAAAAACTCGAGTTTCATCCATTAGTGATATGAGGACATAAAGAGGGGGGGGAGGAATGATGAAGCGATTTGTTTCCCCAAATTTCCGGCTAAAATCAACCCCTACAATCGGCAGTCGGTCAATGTCCACCGCCATTCAAATAAGTCACCCCCGTCCCCCAAGCCAATCGCATGGATGATGATGAAAATGCAAATGAACTTTTTTTTTTGCAAAAAAAAGCGAATCCATTCGGTAATATTATGTACAAAAATAATGATAATATGTGTACATATAAAATAAAACTAAATTATATATATGTGTATCGCTTTTTTAATTTAAAGCAGTAATCGAAGAGAAAGTGTAAGGAATATACATTTGATTGGTCAGGATTAAATGCCGCAAAAGGAATATACATTTGATTGGTCAGGAATTAAAAGCCGTATATCTTGCTTAATATGATCGTGGATCGGGGCTAATAATTCATGACAAGCCCGTATCCAGAAAATTTTTCGAGGTTCGGGGGGAATGAATTTAAATAGCAAATTTTTCCATTTCGGGGTGGAGGAGGGGGGTGGGGGAATTGGGCACCCCCCCCCCATGGATACGGGCCTGATTCATCGTTAGGTGTACGGGTCAGAGATGCAGCCGGATGCCGACGAAAGAAGTCCGGTTCCAGAGTCGGGGTCCTGAATTTTTTCAGTGTTGAGACCTTCCTAAAACTACTCAAATTGCTCAAAATAGTATTTTAAATAAATTTTACGGGAAGACTATTTGAGTGAGAAATTTTTTTAAACTCTTTTTCAAAATTTGAAGGTCTTTAGAACAATTTCATTCCAAAACCATTTAAAATTGTATATGTTATGTTGCATCCGATATTGAAAATCATCCGATTTTGAGCGAACTTTGTCAAATTTTGACGAACATTGCCTAACATGGGGTAAAAAGGTCCGAACTTTGCAATGAAGTTCGGGATATTTTTCTACGTCGTATTTCAAACAAGTCTGCAAAATTTTTTGTTAAATCTGAGCGAAATGTTTAATAAAATTCAAATAAATGGGTGGAAAACAGGAAACCCGGCAAAAAAACCAAAAACCCGGCAAAAACACGGCACGGACCCCCAAAATGCGGCAAATGCTGGTTTCCAGGGTAAAATAACACCCCTGATTCTAACATGTTCAAAACATCGAACAAAGTGGTGGAAAATCGGACAGGATGTCATGTCGTGATAAACGGACAAAATTTTCTCTACAGCAGGACATTTGTTTGGCCCCTTTTGTTTTCATTTTCGTGATTGTCCATGACAAAGTGCCTACATTTCCGAAATCTAAAGTGAGAAAGTGTATACGGCACTTCCAGCATTCTAATACGTATTTTATCAAAATCTTTTCAAAAATAACGAGAATAAAAACGTATCACCCCCATCACACCCTTTACTAACATTTTGTCGACGTGATGTCATGACAAAATGTCCTTTCAAATTGTTTGGCTTCTTCGGTGGGTATTATAAAAAATAACGAGGACAATGCTTCATGATGAATTGCGTTTTCATCACTTCAACACTTCCTGCATACAACGTGTATTTTGCTGATAACATTGCTGTCCAAAGCTCAATAAACTGGGACAATTGGTCGACAATTTTTGTCAAAAACTCTCGTGACACTTTGTACATTGCTTTGATCATTTTGATATTGTGCAAAAGATAGTCAGAATTAGGTAAGTAATTTTTCACAAAATTTTTATATGCTTTGATCAGTGTCATTGTGTCACCAGCAAAAACTGTTTTGATCAAATTCGTATAAAGCTTCTTGTAAATGTCGGCAATTTGCAACAATTGGTCGATCATTTGTCCATTTTTTTCATTGAAATGTTGATGGACTGTCTCAACAAAAATGCGAAGGAATGCAGCGGCTTGACCAGAACTTAAAAAAATATATTTTGCTACATTTTTATTATCTCAACAATTAAGACACCCCCATAATAGAGTCCCCGCCCCCTGAGGGGGAGGGGTTTTTTAAGTATTCCCATCTCCGAGCCCCACTCCAGTAAAGCCCCAGCTATATCCTCTACCCCATCCTAGGTGGGTGCCCCTCCAAAAAGCCCACCTCCCCGCTTTTTGAGGGGGTTGTGAAATAAACCACCACCTCCCGATTCAGGGATTAGGATGATGCCCTCTAATAAAGCCCCCCACCCCGCTTTTTTGAGGGAGTTGTAAAATAACCACTACCACCCCCCCCCCTGAAAAGTGCACAATAAAGTCTCCCACCCCGTTTTTGAAGGGGGTTGAGGAATAGGAAAGGCTCCTTCAATAAAGCCCCCGGCCCGGTTTTTTGAGGGACTTTGAGAAATAAACCGCTACCTTCCCACTTGTAGGGCGAACCCCAAAAAAGCCCCATCCCCCCTTTTTGAGGGGATTTTTCTATTTAAATAATTCTCAATTATTGTTGCGTCCAACTTCGCTTTATTGGCCACCACGGGGTCCAGGATTTGCTGCAGGCTAAGCCCTTTTTTGACGACAACAAAGCATGCCACATTGTGCCGTAGAATGTGCTGTAAATAGTGCACAAATGTGGCACTGTCAATGGTGCCCATATTTTCATGCACCAACGGACCAATGGTCAGACGGATGCCCTCCAGGGCCAAATCAATCTGTTCACCAATGGTGTCCACCTCGTCCAACTTGGTCATAACAATGAACTGTGTATGCGTGTGTTAGAGAAAAAAAAATTAAATTTCTCTGGCAAAATGTCTACACCAATACTTCTGGTTTCGGATTCCGATTTTTAGTGCTTTTTTGAAGTAAGCGAAAATTGCAAAAAATTTCCGTCGGTGCCTATTGGCACCGCCGGCGGGTAGTGCTTAGGTTCGAGTCCTATCCGAGGCGTGGACCTTTTTCATGAATTTCCTTCATTGGCCTGATTTGCCTTAAAAAAGTGCCAAATTTTTTTGGGCCTTATTTTTGGGTTCAGATTTAGAATTTTTAAATTTTTTTTAGTCCCCCATTTGAAGCCCTCTCCCCACATGGGGGGAGGGGAGGGGGGTGTTCAAAAACAGTAGCCCCGCGAGGACTTGATACGGTAATGTTTTTTAAATTCAATTAAGCCAAATATGTTCCACCTGTATTTGATGTTGAGCCGGGAATTGTTTTAAAATAATTTCCCTCACTGCTCTCAACCAAATCACTTGTGCCTCTCTACGTGACACCTGCTGTTGCTGTGACTTAAAGAAATTTTTTTTTTAATTTTCTAAAAATTTAATAGCCATAAATACATTTAAAAATTAAAGCCTAATTCTCACAAAACAAGAGATTTTTTATAAAAAATTAATATTTTTTAAACTTAAACATTTAAATACAATAATCATGATTTACCAATGAAATTTGCCTATTTGTTAGGCAGTCAATTGAGAAAAATTTAATTTTTAAAATGCTCTTGGAATATTATTTTAAAACCATAATTTATCAAAAAAAAAAATTACTTAATTAATTGATTGAGAAAAATTTAATCTTTAAGTTAAAAATTGTTGTTATTTATTTGTATTTAAAATAATCATTTTTAAAATAAATTACAAATGTCATATTGAGCCCTTCAATTGGCGCCTCCAGCATAACGGCCAATTTGCGGTACAATCTGGCATAGAAGAACAGCAACGCACCATACCTTATGTCATTCAGCTGTTCAGCAGCATTGCTTGTTGTGGCGTATTGTCCCTGGGACATTGTGTCAACTATTGACAATTCGTCCACTCTTGAATAAATTATATGCATGTACTATATCATTAGGATCAGGCATTTTTGCCGAAAAAAAGGCCGGAATCGGAATCGAAAAGGTCGTAGTTCCTACACCGAATCCCTGGGGCTCTATTTTAAAAGAACTTTAAAAAAGGGGAGAGTTTTAAAATAAGTCATTTTGATCAATTTTCAATAAATTCTTAAAATTTCAGGTAAATTAGTTACTCAAAGTAAGAAATCCCGGTCCCGTCAATTACATCCCTGTCCTGGACAATTCATTAACCCCGCCAGAAATAAATTCCGAAATTCCGATCCCATTCAATACGAAATCGCGGTCCTGGTCTATTTTGGTCCGGTCCCCTGATACGCATCGTTACACTAAAATGGAGGCCTAAAAATCAGGTCAATCCTAAAAGTGCCGTAAAAGTAAATTCCGAATTTCTTGGTCAATTTTGGTCCCTCAAAATTGGAGTGATCCAAAAAATGATACAACCCAAAAGTGAGGCCTATACGAGGTTCAAACAGTTTTTTTTTGGTTTTTCGCTGACTTGAATGGGTTCAGACCAAACACATTCTCAGTTTGGGTCACAATTTGGGTCAGCAAATTGGACAAAATTGGATTTTTCATCGTCAATTTGTCCTCCAACACTCGTTGGTTCAAGCGTTTAGCAACCATTTTGGCATCCATTTTTTCAAATTTTTTTGCCAATATTTGATGATCTGCTGATGGTGTCCATTGATTACGCATAATTTGGCGCAATTCATCAGCAAAATAAGGATAATCAAGCACCAATGTGCTCAGCTCAAGCATTCGATAAATTTGTTTTTCTGAAAAATTTAATTTTTAAATTTATAATTTAAATTAGGGTTCAACAGGACCGGGAAGTCCTGGCCCTGTCTTTTCTACCCGGACTTTAGCAGACTAGCCCCGGTTCCTCCGTTTTTGGAACGGGACTAAAGTGGTTCCGATTTTTGTGAAGAATTCCGGTCCCGTTGAACCCTAATTTAAATATCCGATGCTCATTTTTCGGTCATGTCGTAAAAACTGCCACCTTGTGCTTTTCGTAAAAGTGCCACCTTGGAAAGTCCGGAACATGGACGTCCTCAAGCCATTCCTATGATCCCGGGTTCAATCGCCCAATCCGGCATTTTGGGACCATTAGAGGTACTTCTACTTGGCTCAGTCCCCGAATTGTTGGGCCCATTTGGACAAAAGTGACTTCACAGCACCGTACCAATCAAAACAGATATTTATTTACAATCCCCCTCCCTCTCTCTTGCTCTTGAAAATTAACAAAAATTGTTTTTTTTCTCGAAAAGCCGACCCCCCCCCATTTGCCCCCCCCCCCCCCCCCGCGAAGGTAGAGTTTTTAAAACTTTAAAAATGAAATCGCTCACCTATATGGGATTTGTTCAGTGCTTTTAGCGCTTTATCGGCCCATTTTAATAGGTCCGTGCCCGACAGTCCGGCATTGTCCTCCTTCGCCGGTGGCTCCACCATCATTGGGCCCTTCATTTTCTCTTTTGAATTTCCTCCAAAATTTTCTGACCTTGGTCGCTTTGATGCAACAACATTTTCTTCATTAATTGCTGAAAAGGCCGCCGGAAGTTTGGGCACCGGGAAGTTTGGGCACCAAAGTAGAAATTAAAAAAATTTTAGGGTTCAGAAATTTCTAAATAATGGTAAAACAGGGACTTATGCCCCCCATTTCGAGAAAACTTTTAAATTTCCAAAAAACTTAACATGTTTCTCAGGTATTTCAGGCTAGCTGGTCACTAATATGACCTCTCTTTCGCACAATTCCCAGACTTCTGACCACTTAAAAGAATTTCTGTTTGAATTTTCGACCAAATACTTGAATTTGAAACCGTATCTCGGTATTTTGCGAAATGGAAGTCATACGATGACCAGCTTTACCTGATAAACATATTTGGAAACTAAAATTTATCGTAATAGGGGGTAAGCTTCTTGGCTACCTTGAAATACTCGAGGAATGTCAAGTTTTTTTGGAAATTTAAAAGTTTTATCAAAATAGGTTGCAAAATCCCCTGTTTCACTATTATTTAAACATTTCGGAACCCTAAATTTTTTTAAAATTTCTATTTTGGTGCCCAAACTTCCCGGTGCCCAAACTTCCTGGTGCCCAAACTTCCCGGTGCCCAAACTTCCGGCGGCCGGGTTCGGGTCATGCATTTGAAAATTTCAAATTCGGGCTATCTTGGAAAAAGTCGGTTTTTTCGGGTTTCGGATTACGGTTTTTTCGGGTAGCCAGTAAAAATTTTATGCAATTTTACCAGTGCATATTTTTTCGCTATGCAACGGGTCGAGAAAAACCCCCGGGTTTCGGGTTCGGGTTTGCATCACTGAGCATGATAGTGTGTCTTTTTGGTTTCATACCGACGACATCAAGTGATTCCAATTGAAAAAAGACTTACAAAATTAATTTAAAATTAATTTTAATATAAATTCTCAAATTTTTCAAATGAAGCCCCCCCTCACTTAAGATGGATTTATTCCGTCGTTGTAGCGCTTTATCTGCCAAATATATCACATTTGTGCTGTCCTGTTGTCCGTCATCGTTCTCCTCCACATTCGACGTCTCCACCTTCATTATGCCCTTCATTTTCTTTTTTGAATTTTCGCCAAATTTTTCTGCCTTTTGTCGCTTTGGCGCAATGTTTTCTTCATTACTTACTGAAAAAATGGTCTTGGACTGATCAAAATCGTATTTTGGAATTAAAGCTATTTGAATAGAGCCCCCCCCCCCCTCTAAATAGAGTCATACGGTTTTTTATGGGCCAGGATCAACCGGGAGTGATATTTACTAGTGGTGCACCAAAAGTGAAAAAACTCGAAAACCGAAAATCAAACCCGAAAACCAAAACTGAAAGCCAAAAAAGCCGAAAAAAACCGAAATTTCGGATGCAGCACTATTATTTAACCGGGTCACGGGCCAAACACAACTGTTTTCTTCCCAATTGAAAATTTACAAATTTAAATACGTATTTTCTCTAATTGAAGCCCCGGGCTTATATTTTTCAATCCCCCTCCCCTAGGGGAGGGGCTTATATTAGAGGGGAGGCTTCAAATGGAGGGGGCTTCTATATTTCAATCAAAAATCTATTTGCGGTAGGTATATAGGTATGATATTTTTAAATTTCTCACACAATGCCTCTGGGGGAAAAATTCCGCTGGAACTCAACCTGAAGCAACAATGCCTGCGCCGGTGGCGTGTAGCTGTTCAACGTTGACGGGCACCATCATTTGCTTGAATTCTTCCGGATCCATTGGCTGTTGTTGCTGTACAGTTTGATGGGGTTGATGTTGACACGCCGGGCTCGGGCTTCCAAACCATGCTTAATGTTTAGCAATTTGCTTATTTTTAGTAGGGTTTTTCAATCCCACTGTTTCAAGCCGGGAAAACTAGCCAAAAACCGGGAAACCCTGGTCTTAAATTTTTAAAACCGGGACTAGATCCGGTAAAAAAACCCTGGGACTAGTCCCGGTCGAGGTTGAACCCTAAATTTTAGAGTCTGAATGCAATATTGTTACCGCCGCCCCAAACGCGGTTCAATTGTCACTTTGAAATTTTAAACTTTTTCCTACTAGCGGTATTTGCTACAGTAATTTCTGGCCAAACGCTCTGTTTTTGGGCCCAATTTCTTACCCTATTTTTCACCTCTAATAGAATCCCCGGTGCTTTTATTTCAGTACCCCTGCAATGGGGGTCATCATTTGTGGGTGGAAGTCATATGAAGAAGATTTTCAATATCCCTCGAAAGGGTGGACTTAAATTGCGGAGAAGGGAGGGGTGGTGCTTCTATTAGAGGGATAATGGATTTTCAGCTATTTCTTTTCGAGTGCCGAATGGTCTGAGTGCCGAAAGCAGAATAACTCCGAATAGAACAATAAAAATCAAGGCTTTCAATGAGTTTAGGCTAACTCCAAGCAAAAGGCAATTGATTGATTGAACAAAGTATAATAAAAAACGAAAAATCCAATAAATGGCCATTTTTGCACTTTTTGTGGCCATAGATTTTTTTTACTTTGTACAATCAATTTGCTTTTGCTTGCTTAATTAATATCAAGCTCTTAATGGCAAATATTCGATTGTTGGTACAACTTCGACGATATTGCTTCAGACAAACAGAATTATGTGCTATTCGGCACTCGCGCACCATTCGGCAGTCGGACCTGAAGTGATTTCTTTGGCACCCTGTGGGTATGGTTGATGCATCATCGGCACCATCCAAACAGCAGCAGCAGCATGTGTGCCCCCTGGGACGGCGTAGGCGGGCGGCGGCATCATGAAGAACGGAAGTGGAGATGACGACGCCGCAGGTGGCGGCATTATGCCGCCACCAAAAATTGGCACCATTCCAAGCGGCGTGGCAGGGGGGGATGAAGCCAACAATGTCCCGCCGGAGGACGCTGGCTGATGCTTTGACGACGAACTTGTCGCCGCATTAAAAAGAGCTGGAAACAAAATCAAAATAAAGGAAAAATTGTCGATTGATCATGATCAAGTGATCAGTCGCTCTGTTAAAAAGGGACAAAACAAAATTGTAAAATTAATTCTATAATAGACCCGAAAAAACTTCAAAAAATGCATGTGCAAAAAAGGCCGAATATTGCTCGAAAATAGGCATAAAAATTTTGTTCAACACGAAATTTCAGGTATATTTAATGCTAACAAAGATCCAATAATTTAGAATACTTAAAGCAGTATGCCCAAATATGATGGGCATATTCTCCTAATCAAATAAGAAAAAATAGGCATGATTATCTACAAAAAAAAAGCGGTAAAAAAGGGTGAGGGGGCTCTATTTTAGGGGAAAAGGTGTTTTATTTTTTGAAATACGGTTATTTTATTGGTCACACCTGAGTCCATATATGGTGACACAATGTCTTGGTACAATTGGCCGCTGCTGTGCATACCATGGGTTACAGCTGCACCAGCAGCAGCATTATCCGGATTGTCATGTTCGGCGGACAAAACGGGTGGCGGTGGCATTGCTTTTTTGACTTTGTTTTTCGGCATTTTGTCGTTGTATTTCGGCATTTTGTCGTTGCTTTTCGGCATTTTGTCTTCATCATCGGTGCCGCCACTGTCCACAGATGCTATTAACACCACGATGATGGAAAAAACGGTAAACATTGACGAATGAAACATTATTATATGCTCTTAAAAATGAGAGCAGTTTTATGGGATTTACAGGATTAATTGTCACTTTATAAATTATCATTTTAATGGCCACTTTCGGCAAAAATAAAAAAAATACAGAATCGCATCCTCCAGCAGAGGCCTGCCGAAAGCCTGATTTGGGCCAAAACAGGATTAAAAAATTGTACAGGTTTATACTGCGGGATCCTGTCACATTAAATTTGTTATCAAATTGGGTCGGGTTAGTGGGGCGTAAAATTTAACAGAGACGGATCGGATCTTGTACAAGAATTTACGGGATCCTACCAAATTCATTATGTAAACAAGAAATTTCCTGTTTTAGGTTAGGGGTGTCGAATATGACCAGGTTTTTTGCCCAATACGACTCTCGATTGACTATTTAATTTTATTGAAATAGTTGTCCACTGCCAAATTTTTTCCGCCGAATTGTCATTGCCGAATTTGTCATGACCAGAATTGTCGTGCCATTTTACAGTATTATCTTGCGGATCCGTGTAATTTTTGTTCCAAATCCTATTTAAAAGTTTCGAAAATTTGAAAAATCCCCTATTCTTAGAACTCGACTGACAATTAATTTTTATAGGACCCGGGGTTTCAATTTGAATACTCTAACGAACTTCTAAGATACGAAAAATACAGTTAACGAATGATAGAGAAATCTGTACAAATTGGCAGTCAAAGGAAAAAAAAATTATTATTGAAACTAGCCTAAATTTATTGAGAATTGTGAAACAAATGCCAGTTTGTATATATTGATGTTATTAATGGGAATAATATTGACATAATTATTCAAGAAAATTTTCTTTTTCAAATTGATTAAAATTGGCAAAAAAAATTCATCACATACAAAATATACAATAATACTCAATTAGAAGTGGATATTAAAATTAATGTTTATTTAACGGGATGACTCCGGTTTACCGAAAACTTTGTAGGAAAATTGCATGGGTTCTACATGTTTGAGAAAATGCAGAAAATATTCCAAATTTAAGGGAAAATTTAAAGTTTTTAAAACTGATTAAAAACTCGTTTTCGAGGTTTGGAAAAAATTTAAAAAAATCTCCCAACCCCAGCGATAGTAAAATTCGAAAGAGCATACTGAGACAGGCAGTATGAGCTTGGTCTGAAGCAGCTAGCTCGACTACGAGCCGAGTATCTCCAATGAGTTTTAAGACTGAGGATTTTTGGGTGCTAGGGGGGAGGGTGATTGGAAATTTCAAAATTAGAGCCATCACCTCGAATTTTATTAATGACAAGTAGGCGTTGATTTTTATTGTTGGATATAAAACAGCTATTTGTTTCATTTTAAAAGGCTCTTTACTCTCGATTCTGTAACTCGGGGTGGTTTTGCATTTTTCATGCCCTTTTTGGCGTTTTTGTGAATTTTTGTCTTGGATTTAGTTGGAAATTGGCAAAATTCACCCCTAAAAAAATATAGTGTAATTTAAATTAATTTTTTAGTAGCGAATAGCTCTATTTAGCTGCGTAAAAAGGTTCAATTTTGGGGCGAAAAAAATTTGCAAAAATTCACAAAGGTCCGTCCCCTATTGTTCGGGATCAAAACAACTCTCGACACTGGAACCTATATGATCTTTTTACATTTTACGTTGATTTTTAGGTGAAAACTTTATAAGAATCGCTTTATGCGATTTTGTCTCTGGGGTAAATGATTAATATGTATTTACCTTGGTATTAAATTGATTTAATACAAATACATCTGAAACATTTTACAGCAATCCTGGCCCTTGCAATGGATGAAAAGGCAAACAGAACTGCTGAAGAGGATCGATCAATCCATTGATTTGGATTTTCAATTCACCAAAAAGTCCCAATTTGATTAATTAATTGTCATAAATAATCTTTTCCAATAAATAAGATTGTTTTTTTTTCTGTTCTGCGAATTTACATTTTTAACCGAATGGAAAACGGACGACGGGCATAATAAATCCATTAATGCCCAAACATTATTAGTTAATCTCTTGATAAATTCTAGAAAATCCAGAATACGGAAATCTCTTTTTTAATAAATTTTCTTAAATTTGCCTTGTATTTTGTGTGCTAGTATGTTTCTTAAATTCTGCCACCGTTCGCGAGTGATCCGAATTGTTGTGGTAAATTTTGGAATTGCACTGCCTTAGGCGGTGCTTAAATTTGACGAAATATGAACCCGAAGTTAACATTAATGAGGGTGTTTATTTTGGGATGGAGGTTCATTTTATGAAATATGGCACCTACAGTTAAATATTATGAATTTCCGATTTTATTTCTTATAGTATTCATTTTTTATCTTGCTATTTTCAACAAAAAGTTTAATGGGCAGAATGCACCAAGCACCCCAAAATTGGGTGTTAAGCCAATGACTAATCAGACATCTTTTTTACTCTATTCCGATCCCTAGATTTCGCTAGGGGACAATCTTTTTCAAATCCCTAATCCCAAAGGGAACACAAATCTCGGGGGGGGGGCGGAAGGGTGGGATGGACACTGATTTCTCAAAAATTTTTCAATCACACATTTTAACTGCAATGTAGAGCTTTCAAACGCAGGGATGTTATTTTGCCTGGGTAACCCGGCATTTGCCGGGTTTTGGGGGTCCGTGCCGGGTTTTTGCCGAGTTTTTGAAGTTGCCGGGTTTCTTGTTTATTAAACATTTTGCCAAAATTTAACAACATTTTTCAATTTTTGGACTAGTATGTCTTAAAATGTCACTATTTTTTTCAAAAAATTTCCTGGCGTCGCCTATCGGCACCGCCAAACCCCCGTCAAAAATATTGTCTTAAGTGGAAAAAAGACGCGAAAACCGAAGAAATTCGACGAAAATCTGTTAACAAAGTCACTTAATTTTCACAAAATTTTCCCGGCGGCGCCTATCGGCACCGCGGCACCCTCCCATACGCAAATTTGGTTTTTTGTTTTTAACTTCCAAAATGAAACAGTAGAACCCACTCATTTCAATCAGATTCAATCCAAATATTTCATGTTCAAATGCTCACAATTACTTTCTTTCAATGCCAAATTTGCTCAAACAGGTTAAAAGTGGTGTTAAATATGCTGTTTAAATGTTTTTGACCTTTTTTTAAAGAGAAAATTGGCCTAAAAAAATTGCCGGTTTTTTGCCGGGTTTCTGAAAATTTTTGCCGGGTTCTTCAACTGGTTTGCCGGGTTTTTTTGTTTTGCCAAGGACATCCCTGGTCAAACGTTAGAGTTACTATGAGAGGGGATAAGAAGCCAGAATATGTTTGATGAATATGGAACGTTTTTAGTCCCTTTTATAAATATTCTAATGATTCTGCTCGCCATTTTATGTGCTCTCTCTTCTGTCCCTCTCGTCGTCTACTGCTCTCTTAGATTGAAGCGCTTTTTTTGCATTGTATTGATGAAAGCACTGGTGCTGGCTTTTGCGTTCAAAATCAATCAGTTTTAAATTTCAACACAAAATGATTGCAAAAATTGCGCCTTAAAAATGTCATAATTAATTAACAGCAGAAAATCAAATGTAAGCCCTAAATTTTGCTTTGCTAAACCTTTTTTGAAAAAATGCGATTTTATATCCATATTTTTGAACGCCCTATCATTAACAACAAAATTGTTTTGTGGTGGACAATTCTTAAAATAGAAATATTTTCATTTTGCTGCCAATTTTATCATTTCTGTGGCGTCTATTGTCCCAAACTTATTTGTATTTCCAACGCAAGATGGTAGACAATTTTAACAAAATTCATTTAACAAAATGAAACGAGTTAATTCCAATTACAGAGAGAGAGAGAGAGAGAGAAGAGAGACAATTTACAAACGATCGCTGATGAAGGAAAGGGGCGCGGCGCATTTGGGGGGGGGGGGGAGGGGGAGAGAGGAAATTTAATCGGGATAGCAAAGGCTGAGGGGAGGGGCAGAAGGAACGGCGGGAGGGGAATAATGTTGAGCGGAGAGGGAACAAGAGGGGGAGGAGGAAGGGGAACAGGAGGGGCTGGAGGGTGAGCAGGAGGGCATGGGGGAAGTGGAGCTGGGGGATGGACAGGAAGGACTGCCGGGGGAACGGGATGAGGAGGACGGGCGGGAGGAGGAGGAGCAGGACTAGTATGAAGTACGGGAGGGCGTGGGGGAGGAGGAGGAGGAGCAAGAGGAGGGACTGGGCGAGGAGGAGGAGGAGGAAGAGGAGGAACTGGGGGAGGAGGAGGAGGAGGAGGATAAAGAAGAGCACGAAGGGCTGGAGGAGGAGGGGCCTGGAGGAGGAGGAGCAGGCGTGGTAAGAGGTGGCATGGGATGGCCTGCTGCTGGGGGAGCGCCGGGAGGGGGATAGGATCTGGGCAAGTGGCGGGAGGAGGGGGGAGGAAAGCGTGTTCGGGAGGCGAAGTATTTTTTCACTTCATTAAATAAATAGAACAATGAAAAGATAGATATACACGAAAATATGATTAAAATGTATATTATAATTAAATCTGACAAAGAAGGTAAGTCAATTGCTGCTCGCTTTTTGCGTGAATTCACCACCGTTGCTTCATCGATGTTTTCCGCCTCCTTTTTTGACTCTAGAATAAAAAAAAAATCATTTTCGTCAAAATATGTTCAACTAAAACTGTGTTTATACCATGGTTCCCATTTGTACTTTTTTTAGTAAGTATTGTACTGATTTTGAGGGTCCAAAACTTACAAAATTTAAAAATACTTATTGGTAAGATGTACTGATTTGAGCTCACTGCACTTATTTTGTACTGATATTGGGGATTGAAATAAAATGACCTTTTTGAAGCGAATTTATCACAAAATCTTAACAAGATTCACTAAAATATACAAAAAAAATTGCCAAGAAGGTCGAAATAAACATGTGAAAAATTTGAATATTTACCAAAAAAATGGCGAAATATGCACCCAAAAACTCAAATATGCAAAAACAAAGATGCTTTTCCTACTAAATGGAATCCGGTAATTACCGGGTTTTTCAGGTACCGGTACCGGTCTCGGTCCCGGTTTTAAAAAAAGGCAAGTCCCGGTCCCGGTTTTTGAGTATCGGCGATACCGGTACTAACCGAAACTAAATATGCACTGGTAAGAATGGGGTTCTGAGTGCAAAAGTAAGAGAAGGTTGGGATAAATGGGAAAAATGTTTGAATTTTGAATAAATTTCGCCAAATTTTTTGTGCCTTATTAGGTAATTATTTTCAAAAAATATTTTTACCTTTCTTTGTAGAGGTTATGTTTGTTGTTGCTTCATCATCCGTTACGGTAGTCACAGCAGCTGGCTGTTGTGTGCCATTGATGATGATGATCATCATGTTCAATGTCGGCATGGGCATTGTAGTGGTGGTAATATTTGCTGCAAATTAAAAATTTTGACTACAAAAATATTTAAAAAGTCGAAAAGATATTAGAGAAATATGTACTAAAAATTAGGTTTTTGGTCAATATTCAGTCAAAAATCGCTTAAAATCCCGCTTATTCTTTGGAAAATTTCTCTACTTCCTCGAATAGTACCCCCGGGGTACTATGAACAATTCTGGATAAGTCCGGAATTTTTCGAAAAAAGTCCGGAATTGGAATCCGGTTCTAGCCCTGGCACATGTCGTATTCCCTCTATTAGAACCCCTCCCATCCATTTGCCGCTCCCCCTCCAGAGGGGGATTAAAAAATAGAATCCCCCTTCCATTTGACCCCCTCCCGAACCATTTGAACTCCCCTAGAGGGGGATTGAAAAATATACCCCCCGGGGTTCTATTAAAGCAAATAAGGTACATTTAAAGGAAGATTAAATAAATATCATTTCAGCAAAAATGTCACAGCAAAATAGCGCGTGCTGTATTTAATGGGGGGGGGGGGGCATAACCTACCGTTTCCAAGGTCAAACGTGACCAATTCCAAAACGCCAAAAACAATGGCAATTTTAATGGCAACAATGCCGAAAAACATCATCTCAATATTATGATTATTATTTAGCTAAATTAAAAATTAAAAAAGCGCTATTTTCATTTGTTTATATAATTTGCACAAAAAATGGTTGGGTAAACACAAATTAAAAATAAATAAATGTACATACGCACAGGGCTAATGAAGTGCAAGCACGATCGCCATTTGTTTTTATGCTTTTTTATGTAAATTCGTTCGCCAACAAATGATTCATTTATTTTTGTTGGGTTCGATTTGTACACAAAATCCAAAAAAAATTGTTTATAAATATATAGGGTAGTGAGTAATCAATCGGTTAACCGATCCGAAAACGAAAACTGGCCTTTTTGGGCCAAAAACCGAAACCGAAAACCGGGTGTCAAAAAACCGATCGGTTTCGACTTGAAAAATAGACCCCTAATGATGGGATTTTTTTTGAATTAACAATTAAAAATTGATGGCCTAGTGGTTTGTGCAGTAGGGTTACCTACTTTTCAATTAATTAGCTATGACAATTATAATAGCATTTTTCCGCGCTAAAAATATTTTTTAGCAGAATTTTTTATTAGTATCCCTAGAGGTTTAAAAATCAAAAAAAAAACCGGATTTCGGCCGGGTAAAGACAAAAAAATTGCTGATTTTGGTTCCGTCTTTTTTTTGATGAGTCCATAATTTCGTATTTCGGACTTCCATTTTCGGCATCCGGTCACATCCCTGTTCTGGAATTTCTTCAGCATTCGTCTGCATCTCTAAGCAATTGTTTTAACCAAATGATTTTTGATATTTTTGTTAGCATTATTTCCAGAAAAAAGCAATTATTATTATTATTAAATCTGCCTATTTTTATATTCGGTAATTTTGTCCGACTTACAGACACATTTGGTCTAATTTTAGGGCTAAGCGAGACCCTGACTTTGTATAAAAACCGGGACTGGGACTCCGGGATTTGACTTTTTTAGGGTACCTGAAAAAACCGATAATTATCGTACCGCTCCCGTCACGTTTAACCCTTCATTAAATGTTAGATATCAAGCATTGACACTTTGTCTACATTTTTCACCCTTCATTATAGATTGTAAAACAAATCATACAATAACTTGTGGAAATTCCACAGCCGTGCGCGAAACCAATTCTTTGGCATTTTGTGGTGGCACTGTTTTGATTGGTTGGATGATGTTGCTGAACTGATTTTTTGGAGTTGATGAATGACTCCCACAATTGGAGAAATGGTGAAGGAGTGACAAACAAAACATAAAATTTATTTGATTATATAATAATGCGCAAAATTTGTAATGTTTATGGTAGGGTTCAGCGGGACCGGGACTATTTTTTAACCGGGATAGTCTCGGTCCCGGATTTTCTACCGGAATTCGAGCAGATTAGTCCCGGTTTGTTAGATACACAAAAGACCATTCAATGTCCAAACCAGGGGTGCGATTTTTTTTTTTTTGAGAATTTAGCTGAGTTTTTTTGAACAATTGTAATAAAAAGGTGCTTAATTCTTCATAAATTACATTTTTAAAGACTTTAAAGTATTAAAAAACAAGCGATTGATGATTCACAATGGCTATTTTGTATTAACTGTCACCTAATTTCTCTCCATAAATATTCAACAAAACAAATTCGCTTAATCACATTCATTATGTAATTTCCACACCCAAAAAGCCCGGCTTTGATCAGTGACAGTAAAATCAAAAAATTTTAATTTCGTTTTTTTTTAAATTTCGTTTATTACCAAATTGATTTATGCAGCCAAATGTAGGGCTGGAATTTTTTGCAATTCCAGACTTATTCGAAATTTTTTAATTTAGGTAATATTCATCTCCATGGGGTGTTCAATTAAAGGAAATAAAATGTTTAATGAAAAACTTCAATGATTTTTGTCCTCCTGAAAATGGACTTAAAGAAGATTGTCCTTTCCCGCTTTAATAAGCTCCCCATAAAATTTTATAAACAAATACATACAAAAATTAACATATTTTGAAAGAGGCAAAAATTGAGAAATTTTATTATTGATTTTATTGATTGAAAAAATTCTTGATTCATGTTCCAAGCCTTTTTGGGGGGGGGGGTCTGGAGTTCCGGAATTCCATTTTCGACATCCGGTCACATCCCTGTTCTGGACTTTCTTCAACATTCGTCTGCATCTCTAAAGAATGTTTTAACAAAATGATATTGATTTTTTTCTATTAGAAAATTTCTACGCAAAAAATTATTATTAAATATGTCGTTGCGCATTGTTCCAATTGTCCAATGTGCTTTGATGGCATTGCTGTTGATGATTGCTTCGGCGGAAATTGCCAATGGCACCGGTGGGGGATAAATTTTCCTATTTTTTCATTCGGTAATTTTGTCCGACTTACAGACACATTTGGTCTAATTCAGAAAATGTTACATCAAGCACTGACACTTTGTCTACCCCGCCGCACTTCATTACTGGCAATGGCACTAGTTCTGGCGCGCGCGAAACCAACTCTTTGGCATTGTGTTACGGCACTGTCTTGATTGGTTTGCTGCTGTTCTCGCTGTCTTTTCGAAAATGTGATCGTACCCGTGCGGGCTCGAGGCTGAACCTTAGTTTTAATATTTTACACACATTAAAAAAATAAGCGATGGATGATTCACATTCGCCATTTTGCATTAACTTTCCCCAATTTCCTCTCTCCATAGATATATCACAGTCACAGTAAAATCAAAAATTTTCGTTTTTTTTAATTTAGTTTATAGGTATACCTAATTGATTTATGCAGTCCAATGTAGGGCCGGAAATTTTGGTTAATTCCAGGACTTATTCGATTATCGGTGATTAATCTCCATGGGGTTCTATTAAAGGAAACAGCCATTTTTAATGAAAAATTTCAATGATTTTTGTCCTGAAATTGACTTCCGAAAGCTTGCCCGGGTCTTCTTAAGTCAAGAATTTTAGATTTTTTTTGGAATACCGAATTCCGGGTTTTGGACTAGGAATGTGACCGGGTTCCGGTCTTTTTTCCAAATTCCGGAACTATCCGGCATTTAATAGGGCACCCGGATAAAGAATTTTTCCAAAGATTTTAAGCAATTTTTGACTCAAATTTGATTAAAAAGCTTCAAATTCGTATGCATTTCTAAACAACCAATGATTTTTTGTTAGAATATTTCCACAAAAAAAAATTATTATTATTATTATTATTAAATATGTCATCGCGCATTCTTCAATTTGTCCACTGTGCTTTGATGATGGCATTGGTGCTGCTGCTCATGTGCGAATCTGCTCCGACGAAAATTGCCTATGGCACCGGTGGGCGATAAATTTGCCTATTTTTCTGACACATTGGGTCTAATTCAGACAATGTTACAACAAGCACTGACACATTGTCTACCCGGTCGCCCAGAATATGGTGTGGAAATCGTACTAATTTTGGCGTGCGCGAAGCCAACTCTTTGGCATTGTGTGGTGGCACTCTTTTGATTGGTTTGCTGCTGTGACACAGAAATGAGTCGATTTTTGGAGTTGATGATGAGCTAGGGCTGGCAATTTTATACAAATGTATTGTATATTTTTTCCCTGAATTTTACGTAGTCTAAATGGTATAAAAAACAATCTTTTTATTTGCTTACAAAAGTCGGGACTTTTATTTGCATATTTGTATAATTTTGGGTTTTTGTGCATACAGTAATATTTCCTCTAATAGCCGCCTCGGGGCGACTACTTTTCGGCACCCCCTCGAGGGGTGGGGGCGGCAATTGGAGGGAGAGTGGTCGGCTATCTCAGAGGAAATACGGTAGCGATGGATGATGATTCACATTGGCCATTTTGCATTTTAACTTTTCCAAATTTCCCACTCCATAAAAATTCAACAAAACAAATTCATTATATGTGACAAATCATTAATTTTTAGACCAAAAAGCCCGCCTTTGATCAGTCACAATAAAACCAAAAATTTAATTTCGTTTTTTAAATTTCGTTTATATACCAAATGATTTATGCAGTCAAATGTTGGGCCTTAAAGTTTTTTGTTAATTCTGCCATATCCGAATTTTTATTTTTTTAATACGGAATTCCGGATTATGGACTAGAGATGTGACCGGATTTCGGCCGAGTAAAGAAAAAAAATCCTGATTTTGGTTCCGTCTTTTTTTTGATGGGTCTGGAATTCCGGAATTCGAACTTTCATTTTCGGCATCCGGTCACATCCCTGTTCTGGACTTTCTTCAGCATTCGTCTGCATCTCTAAACTAATGTTTTAACAAATTTTGATTTTTTTGTTAGAATAATTCTACAAAAAAAACAAATTATTATTATTAAATATGTCCTTGCGCATTGTTCCATTTGTCCAATGTGCTTTGATGATGTCATTTGTGCTGCTCATGTGCGAATTTGCTTCGACGAAATTTGTCCTTGGTACGGTTTTGGGAGAAAAATTTGCCTATTTTATATTCGATAATTTTGTCCGACTACAGACACTTTGGGTCTAATTAGGTTTAAGCGTGACAGGAACTTTGTACAAAAACCGGAACCGGGCCTTGCCTGTACGGGAAAACCCGGGACCGTGACCAAGATTTACAACCAGTACCGGTACCAACCGGTACTTTTCTGATGCGCTGCCGGAAAATTTTGAGAACTCAGATCTCCATTCTTACCAGTGCATGTTTAGTACCGGTACCGCCGGTAATCAAATACCGGTACCGGGATTTGATTTTTTTTTGAAAACCGAGACCGGTACCAGGACTTTACTTAGTTTTTTGAAAACCGTACCGGTACCGGGACTTTACTTAGTTTTTTGAAAACCGTACCGGTACCAAAACTACTAACTTTTTTGAAAACCGTACCGGTACCGGGACTTTACTTACTTTTTTGAAAACCTGGACCGGGACTTGAAAAAACTGGTAATTATTGTACCGATCCCGCTTAACCCTTCATTAAATGTTAGATATCAAGCACTGACTCTTAATTTAAAGTTAAAAGCCAAATTTGCAATTTTTTACATATCTAGGTACATATTTTAGACATTTTGTACATGAAATTGACAGCCTGGTGGTCAATTCGGATATGTTCAGAAACCGACCAAAAGAAAAGGACAGAGTTTTCCTCTTTTGAAACCCTTCCTAAATTTTGAGTAAAAGAAGGACATTTTAATTTGGGGACATAGTTTGGAATAAAAAATTGTATTACTTAATTTCGGAAAAAATTAGACAAAAAAAAATCGAAAACCATCACGAACTAAAATTAATGGATTTTTTATTTTCGACTTTTTAAATTAAAAACATACTTCGAAAACTATTAGAAATTAGTGAGTGGAATTCCAAATTGGTCGAAAGTTTGATGGGTGTTGTTTTTCTCTAAATATTTCGTTTATAGGGTAAAAAGGCGTTCATCGTTAATCTGAACTCTTCCTGATTTTGGTACCGTCTTTTTTGAGGGGTCTGGAATTCCGGATTTCGGAGACAATGTTACAACAAGCATTGACACTTTGTCTACCCGGTCGCCCAGAATATGGTGTGGAATTTTGGCTTATTGGACATTTTGACCGTTGGACATTTTGACCATTGGACATTTTGACCATTGGACATTTTGACCGGTAGCCAAAACCAATGTTTACTTGAAAAAAAAATATATTTATTTATTTATTTATGTTGCACCCGATATAAGAAAATCACTTGATATTGAACGAACATTGGCGACTTTTGACGAACATTGTCAAACATGGTGTTTAGAATACGAACACCAAAACTGAGTACGGGCTACAACTCTACATTGTTACTGTAGGACAGAGGATAATTGGATAATTGCCGAAGCACACATTTACATTTATTATGTCATTTATTTAATTATTCTCCATTCACCATTTTTCAATTGTATCCCTCCCTACGATCGATCGGACACGCCCACATTTCAATGTCTATTTAATTGTTCA